>JADRCD010216908.1:36321-46429 GCA_019843815.1 Montemys delectorum
AAGAAGAAGAAGAAGAAGAAGAAGAAGAAGAAGAAGAAGAAGAAGAAAATGGCTGCCAGCTTACGTGTCAGGAAAATGTTTTGATAAAATCATAGAATATTTCTTTCCTAACCTAAGATGAAGATGCCTATAAATGTACAAGAAGCTTACAGAACACCAAAGAACAGAACAGCCAGCCACCTATATAGTCAATATATTACATGAAGTTTAAGCTGAAGAATTAAAGAAACTAAAGTAGATAAAGGAGATAAAAATAGGAAAGGAAGAACCCAAAGAATGTTTTTTTTCCAGATGATGTGATAGTATACATAAGCAACTTCAAAAATTCTACAAGGGAACTCCTCCATCAGTTAACCACCTTTGGCCAAGTAGCTGGATCCAAGATTACCTAAAAAATATCAGTAGTCCTTATATATACAAATGACAAATACACTAAGCAAAAAGCAGAAAAAAACCCATCTTTTACAATAGCCATAAATAACATAAAATATCTTTGGGTAATTCTAAACAAGAAAGTAAAAAACTTCTATGATAAAATCTTCAATTCTTTGAAGAAACAAATAAAAGAAGATATTACAAGATAGAATTATCTCTTGTGCTCATGAATCAGTAGAATTAATATAATAACCATCTTACCAAGAACAATCTACAAATTCAATCCAATCCCCATGAAAATTTCAATACCATATTTAACAAAACTTGAAGGAATAATACTCAATTTCATATGGAAAAGAAGAAAACTAAGTATAGCTAAAACAATCCTGTCTAATAAAAGAACTTCCACAGACATTACCATCCTTGATGTTAAGATATACTACATTTCAATAGTTATAAACCCCACATGTTTAGACAAATAGAAACAGGTTAATTAATGTAATTTAATTGAACACCCAGGAGATGATACCACACACTATGGACACCTGGTTTTTTTTTTTTAATAAAGAAGCCAAAATTATACAATGGAAATAAGGACACCTCATCAAAAATTGATGCTGGTGTAACTGGACATAGATATGAAGAGGATTAGTTCTTGCCTATGGGATGGGTCTCAAGTTGGGCTGCTTATTACTTAGCCATTCCCTCAGTTTCTGCCCCATCCTCAGTTCCTGCATTTCCTGTAGATAGGGAAAAGTTTGTATTAAGAGGTTTTTGAGTAGATTGGTGGCCCTTTTGCTCTGTAACCAGGCAGAAACTGGGATTCCTGCCTGGTTACAGGAGGTGGCTGCTTCAAGTTCCATATCCTCCCTGCTGTGAGTGACAGCTAAGATCATCCTATTGATTTCTGGGAGCATTCCCCTTTAAACTGCTCTAGCACAAACTTAAGATGTCCCTGCTCCCAAATCCTGCTAGCTGAGGATTTCCTTTCATTCTCCTGGCCCTCTGCCCAACTACCTGCCTCCCTCCTCTTTCCCCAATCCATCCCTCTTCCACCCAGTTCCCTCCCTCCACCTGCTTCCTCTGACTAGTTTATACCCCCATCTAAGTGAGATTCAAACATCCTTCTTGTTTAATTTTTTTGAGTCTGTGGAGACTAGCTTAGGTATCATGTATTTTATGGCTAATATCCACTTATAAGTTAGTACACAGTATATATCTCCTTTATAGTCTGTGTTACTTCAGGATGATAGTCTCAAGTTCCATCAATTTGCATGTAAAATTAATGATTATTTTTTTTTTTGTTTTTGGTAGCTGAATAGTATTCCACTGTGTAGACATACCACATTTATTTGTCTATTCTTCAGTTGCGGGAGACATTGGTGGTTTCCTGTTTCTAACTATTTCAAGTAAAGCTGTTATGAATATAGTTGAGCAAGTGTCCCTGTGGTATAGTAGCACATCTTTTGGGTATATGCCCAGGAGGGACATAGCTGGGTCTTGAGGTAGAACTATACCCAGTTTTCTGAGAAACTGCCAAATTTATTTCCAAAATGATTATACAAGTTTGCACTCCTACCAACAATGAAGGAAGGTTAGCCTTGCTCCATATCCTCGCCAACATGTGCTATCAAAACTTATGTTTTTAATCTCTGCCATTCAGACAGGTGTAAGAAAGAATTTCAGGGTCTTTTGATTTGCATTTCCCTAATGTCTCCGGACTATCAACACTTATTTAGATGCTTCTCGGACATTTGAGATTCCTCTCTTGAGAATTCTCTGCTTAGCTTTTTATCCAATTTTTAACTGGGTTATTTGGGTTATTGGAGTCTACCTTGTTGAGTTCTTTATATATTTTGGAAATCAGCCCTCCTTCAGATGTAGGGTAAGTGAAGATACTTTCTCAGTCTATAGGCTGTCATTTTGTCCTATCAACAATGTCCTTCGCTTTACAGAAGTCTTTCAGTTTCATGATGTTCCATTGTTGATCTTTGAGCCTGAGCCTTTGGTGTTCTGTTCAGGAAGTTTTCTCCTGTACCACAGAGTTCAAGGGTGTTCCTCACTTTCTACTTTATTAGATTTAGTATATAAAACCTTTCTACTTAAATTAGGTTGGTTACAAAATTACATTTAATAACATTATTACCTTTTAGACTTGTAGTTAAACATTTTGTGCCTTTTATTTAACATTTTATTCATCCTGTAATTCTTTCTTCTTTTTCATTCACTGGAAAAATTTTAATATCTTACTGATTCTGAAGGTATAAAATGTAGTTGATTGAAAAATAAACAAATTAAGTTTAAGACAGCAGGCACTGGTTGGAGAAACTACCTCAGAACTATGATACCATTTAGCTCTCGTTGGTGACTTTGGGACGACTATCTGCACATGGGCATCTGACGTTTTATTACTTTATTTAAGTATCTATGGAAAATGTGATAGAGAATAATAATGTTGGACAAAGACTTCCAAATGTTCTACCTTCAAACTGCCCAGTTCACTCCTTTAAACACAGGTCACTGTTCTATTGGCCTGCCTTGAAAGGCATCCGCTTCCTAAGGAAAAGCTCCTGAGACTTGAGGAAGCCAGAATGGTTCTCTACGACTTCAATTTTATTTTGATGTTTTAAAATATTTTCCAGAAGTTTCAAGAAAGTCATGAATAACAAGAAGAGATGGAAGAAAAGTCCAGGCTGTAGCAGAAGATGAGATCTCTGGAACAACAACAAAAATACGTTAAATAATCTGATATATATATTTTTCTAGGTTCATCTACATATTTTTATCTACAATGTTAACAGGCATCAAATTAGATGATATTGTTTGATGTCACTGGATGATGTGTGTCTTGTTCTGCTTGTAATTGCTGCTTACATTCCATGCTACTTTTTTAGTGTTTTAAAAAACATCAGTGTAAATTAACATATTTTTAACACTTGTAGTTGATTTTTACATATTTTGAGTCAAGATTTTTTTTTTTGCTAGGATCATGGTCATAAGTAGTGTACAGTAGTAAAAATAAGTAGTGTGGACTGACCTCTTGATCTTGCTAAATAAATGTATACTTAGTTCTCCCAATCACAGAAATAAAAAAAAAATGCAGTCTCTTCTTAAAATGTTCTGAGGAAAATATATTCTTCTAAATTTCTTATAGTCTTAATGAAATAAGTGTTATGTATGAAGGAACAATTTATTTTTGTTTTTTGTTTTTTGTTTTTTTACAACTGAAGCTTCACAAAAAAGATTTTTATAAACATTGAAAAATGCTGTTCTTTTCCTTAGACGTCATTTTCCAAGTTTTCACAGATAGCTGCTCAACATTATTATTATTATTTTTTTTTGGAGATTTTCTTTGTGTCAAAAAAAGATATTTTTTAAACACAAGTCAATGCATCAGGAACTTTGTTCTCACTCTGTGATTGCATGCTGTCAGTGTCCTCCCAGGACTCTGGTGTCAATGCTCTGGTGAATGGTGAATATGTTATATTCATTGGGGCATATTTATTTCATTTTAGCTACTGTTTGACACTTAAATCTCTTGTTCTTTAGCTTTTCTTTCTCACAATTCAATCATTCCATTTATTGTAAACCTATAAAGCACAAGGTCTAAGTAGGAAGGGAAGGAAGGGGGTCTAGCAGGGAGGAAACATGCCCTTCCAATGGTTGTTGTAGTTAATAAGGAGAAACTACCTGAGAGGTGGAGTTGTAGTGGTATCATTCATAAAAACTTTGTGAACAGAGAAGTTTGTAGTTGCTAACTTTAGCATTAATGATTGGCCAGTTTGAGTTGGACATTTTACAAGAACAAATTAGACAGAAGAAGTTCATGGACTGTAGAGTACTGATTAAAGACGTGGTCTTTTCTACGAATGTCCAGTATTGGAACTCATGTTGTTCATGAGTACCTGCAGTAGAGGAAGAAGAAAATGGGAACACCGTTATTTCCAGTGTAGCTCAAGATTTCTAGCCTTCCATTTTGCTTCTGTTGTGCCATACTCCAGAGAATCCTAATCACAGTGCCACATCTTCACATCAGTTTTGGTAATATATGGTCACTACTGAAGGTTTTGGAGGAGAGAAGTAATGTGATCAGAGTCATGCTTAGGGAGATTTCTTTGACAGCTTTCTGGAAGACAGATTAGAGGGGAGAAAGATTGAAAGACAGGAAACAGGTTGTTATATGATTTAACAGCACAGAAGATTGATAACAGTCTAAAGCACATGATGACAGGAGGAATAAGAAAGCAGAACAGAGGCTGCCCCCCCTCTTTCTTTGTCTCAAACACACACACACACACACACACACACACACACACACACACACATGCACACTGTTTATCACATGTGTAACTAGTTTTAAATGACTGGATTAATTTTATAAATGGCAAATACCACTTTAAAAGAACAAGCAAATATTGACTATGAACTTTGGAGTTATGATAGTTTGGAATAAGATGCCCTTATTAACCTAAAGGCCAAAGGAGAACAACATTATTGCCATTGCGAGGAAAACATCAATGCTGTACCAACTAAATGGGCTAGAAACTGAATGATGGAAACAATTGTCTAGAACAACCATCTCACAGAGCCAGCTGTTTGGTCACAACTTCTGTCTATCTCTTTGGGTGGAGCTTACAGTAAGAAGAAGGAGTAAAACTTAGAGGCGTAAACCTAAGATATACTACACTGTGGATATGGGGTTATTTACAAAAGCAAAGAGGAATAAGATACCTTGATCCACCTCCATAGAATGAAAATCCTTCCCCTTGACTCCAACTATTATTCCAGACTCATTTCCATTCCATAATGTTAACGATTTGAGCCTTCAAACATTGACTAAATCAAAACTATAAATAAATATTGACTATTAAAATAACTTTAAATATCAAGCACACATTGGGAAATTAGCACAGCAGCTTTAGAAGAAATGTCTCAACTTTCACAGTGATACATGTAACCACAACCCTTTTCTGTAGCCACAGCTCTCTTCTGGTCCTTCAACTACTCACATTCTTTCTCTCCTAGTACATTCTAAGTTTTGCTTAACTTCATGGTCTCTGCTGCATAAAAAAGTGTGGGTCATATTTGCTACCAGTGAATTGCTTCTGTGTTTTCTTGGTGCTTCCCCACCTGGGAGACTAGCATTTATGAAAAGGTGATTTTTCAGGTAAGGCTGCTTATTCTTATTGTATGGCCTCAGGAGAATGACTCGACTTTCCCCATATTATTTTCTTCAACTATAAAATTGATATGTTAACAATAAAGCCAAATTATAGGGTTGCTTTAAGACTAAAATGAGACATGCATCCAGAGCACTTAGGAAGAATACCTGGTGTATAATACGCGATCATTACGTCCTTCTAAGTTACCAAGTGTTCTGCCTGGAACAAAGTGTTTCATTCACCTTGGAATGATCTATGAGCTATCTATAGCTTCATGTATTATATAATTTCTTTATGAAATCTTTTTACCTCTTGAGGTCCAACTTTTGATTGCTTTCTTGTTCACATAGAAAATACTTGCTAGGAAACAGGTGCAAACAGCAGAGAAACCATACTTGTCAGAAACAGCAATCTAGTTTTGTAAATGATGGGTCCAGGAAGCAGTTTACATTGAATATGTTCAAAATGAATAATAGTCCATATAATTATTATTGTCATTGTAGATGGGCAAATGCAATTAAGATAACTTTTCTTTCTCTTTTACTGAACACTCAGTCTTTATAATTAAGACAGAGCAAATATTTCCTATTCCACATTACAGTTACGGTGCGATATTTTGTGTTTGGTGCAATTGGAAAAGGAAATGGAAAGCTTGACCCATAATTCCAATTCCTCTCTTGCACACTAATCTTATGTCTTCAGTTTCTCCCAATTACTGTATTTAACAAGTTGTAAATGAGGTTGTATCGTGATATGCTAATGAATGAAATGTTCTTCCTCTGAAGAAAATCTCCTTTTAGCTGATGCATTCCTATGTATCTACTTAAACAAAACTCTGTTCTTAACTGAATTCAGTGTTATTACCTTTAAAAACTAAAGTAGAGAAAAGAAATATAGTGATTTACCACTGGAATTATTGTACTAGGACAGCAGAGAAGTAAATCATTAGTTATGTTCTTCAGCTATTTATTTGGGAGGATCTGTATGCAAGTACATAGCAGAGAAGCAAAACCTTTGGCAAGAAATGGTTGAAAGTTAAGAAAAGATTTAAGAGAATGTAGAAAGATGAACTTTCTGGTTCTAGATTATGCCTATAGAGACAAAAGGTAGGCTTTTGATGAGAAGAGAAATAATATGTGAAAACAAAAAACAAACTTAAAGCAAAATACTCTTTTGTGAAGAGGAGGATTATCTGTCTTTAGACACTTTACTGATACATTTGACATAACTAAGAAATACTATGTATTTTAATCCTAAGCATAAGAACAACTTAGCATTGACAAATACACAGGAACAGAACAACAAGTGTTCACATATACTCACAATGCTGCTTTGTACACAAGTCCCCACAGATGTGCACACACACACACACACACACACACACACCACTGAACTGGGCATCCTTTCATTTATCTTGTCCTTCTCACTCCCTCTTTTCCTTCTCCCTCTTCTCCATCCAGGATTTCCTTCCCATTCTCTTTCCTTGTCTTCTTTCGCTCAATTCATGATTACCTCCCTTTGTTCTTTGTTTTGCTTTCTTTTTTTCTTATATTCACCCTGTATACCCCACCTTCTTCATCAATAAGCCTTCCCTCCCAGTCAGCCCACCGGCACCAGCTCTTTCATTAGTTTCACACCATCTACTGCCCTCTTGTGGCTTTGGATTCACCTTGTATGCCTCAACACCAAGTCTTTGATTGCTTTCATCAATTGAAGTGATTTTTCCAGATGAAACTTACAACTAAGATAAAAGTTCCTTCCTTTTACAGACCCATATTAAATAATTATTTCCTAAAACCTCCTGTCCATAGTGTGAAAAAAAACCATCATTTCGTCATTTCCTTTAAATACAGTGTATGTAGGCAGTTAACTTGTCTTTCAGAAATATTTACATATGCTGATTTCCTCTTGTGGAGTCTTAGATAAGCATGTTTATATTAGGCTTCATTATGTTATAGTTACTACATTCCAATATGAAATGAAACAATCTCTGTTATTTAGCAAAAAATATATTACTATAAGAAAATCATCTGGGAATTATATGTTCTTGGTCAAAGTTATTCCTCTATAACAATACAACACTTGGGAAAAAAAGTCAAAAATGTACTCTTTGGGGGAAGAGTTGTGTATCTTATAGATTTATTTTCTGATATTTTACATTTAATAACAAGTACCCACGCACCAATTCATCTCCAAAGTCAATGCACTTCTTTTAATGGTCTTCTTTAATTATATAAGTATTTCAATGTTACTGTGTTTTGTAAGAAGAGTGCCATCAAAGCACAAGCAAGGATAAAGATGTCTCTTATCGAAGTTGACATGAGTGTCCTTTATATTCCTCTTTGCACTGCTTTTTATTTTAAGCTCCTAATTACCATTTTAAATTAACAGCAGAGATTTTCACTTGCTCAATATAATGTTTTAAAGAAAACTAAAGAGACAATGCAGAATAGTGCCATACAATCAACCAAACTGAATGCTCAGAAAATCAGACCAATTTTGTTTTGTTTCATTTTTAAAGAATCTTTGTTTCTTATTTTGGTTGTTCAAAGATAATGTAAGGTAATTCAAATGTTTCTATAAAATAATCCTAACCCCAAATACTCAAGAAGATTGGGGAAATTTAAATGGAGAATAACATTAATGTCTGATACTGTGAACAGTTCAATGACTTCAGCATTTCAAATTTGGGGCACCAAAGACAGGAGCATAAGAAAGCAAGAGAACTATGCTGAAATAATTTTGCATTCAGGATTTTTATTCATTTGTTTTACATTTGGTATTTTGAAAAGTCAGTATCAGTTATATAAAAAGCCAGACATTAGTTGTAGTTTCTAATAGTGCTTATGTTGTTTCATGCTTGTAGCATTTGGAATTCATAATGATTGTTGGGTGTGCATTCTAGTGTACTGAGAGTGTCTATGGGTCCCAAACCATCCCAGCACCACCATCACATCCTATGAAATGGCCTTAGTTTGAGACAGTCAGGATAATGACTATAGGGATATAATAGGAGTTCATGCAAGTACTCTTGCTAGACAGCTATGAAGTTTCCTTAAGCACAAACAAGTGTTACGAAATCACATTGATTATGATTCTTTTCTCAGAGTAAATGTTCTTCTTACTGTGCTATTTAATAGTCCCAAGTCTGCAACAAGACAATTCTGATAGCGTCTGCAAGAGTGATGATGTTTGCATCATATATGCATAGACATATACAAATATATATATGGCAATAAAATTTTTCTTTTGAAAACATATGCCTTATAAATATAAACATAAAGGACTTGGGGTTTTTGTTAAGCAGGGTAAAGTTTAGTCTGCAAACTCAATTTCTTCTTAATGGTCAACTTAGTTCAAATACACCCATGAATGTCAGCTCATATTTTATATTTGTAAACTAAGTTATAGAAATTTGCATTTTGCCACCAAAAAGAGATATTATTTCTTACTGCCGTTCTTGGGATGTTTTATAAGACAAAAAAGCAAGCAATCCTAAAACAATTACAAGTGTCATGGCACATGTGTTTCTAAAAAGATAAGCAAGGTGGTGAGTATCAAGGGTTGAAATGTGTTGTCATTATAAATTTAGAGAACTTTAGTGCCATTTATTTATTCAGTGTAACTATTTTGAGTTGAACATTAAATTTATGAATATAGAAATGGAATGTATCAAGTTCTCAATGTTAAAATTTATGAACCCAAACCACGGATTAATAAGAAATTCATTCCAATAAAATAATGTGTATGTTTAATGCTCAGTATAACTTGGAGTTTAATCATTAGAAGACTTTTATTAAGCATACATTTATCAAATAATACAACTCAACAACCTACATTGCTTTACATTAAACTGGTGATGTTTTTTGTTTATGAAGCATGACTCATTGTCTGAGAGATTTAGCAATTGTTTCTGAGATTTCCAGAAGACCATTAATACAACCTTCCTACACTCTGCAAAAACCATTTCATACTTCCATTTTCACCTCATTTCTCTCCTGCTCTCATCCAGTCTTGTCTTTCCACTTTCCATTCCAGGAAACGCCCATGTGCACAACCTTGATGGATTCTTCATTCTGCAAAAAAACTACCTGGGTTGATCAATAGTAGTATGTAGACCATGTCTTTCTTCTAAAACTTCTGAACATTTAAACTAAAATTCAGAATCTGCAATACCTAGATTGCAGTACAAATTGGTATGACCAACCATACCCAGCAACCATCGATCTTCATTCTGGCTGCCATCCTGTAAACCGAAAGCTTTTGTAGCAAGAGGTAACTAAAATTCCAAAGTCGACTTGCAATAAAGGGAAGCAACAACTTTAAGATTAGACTGAAATATCTGACAGCTCTCTGAAACAAAACAAAAACAAAATGTACCCAGGTTTCAGTTACGCTCTATTTGGTTTCTTTTCTTGTTAAATGAGCACTGGCACATAACTCATTAGACACCTTGTGGGCAGTCTCACAAAGCTGTGGGCAGTTCAATTTCAACTGAGTGGGAGGTGTATAATTCAGGGTTTATGCTTCTCGATAAATCAGGCTTTGGCATATGAGATTTTTTTTTTTTT
>JADRCD010216911.1:0-16239 GCA_019843815.1 Montemys delectorum
AAAAAAAAAAAGGTCTGATTTGTGTGACAAGACATCTTGTCGTCTTACCTGTAGACTCTCGTTAAAACTGAAGTCTACCTTTTTAATCTCCTGTCTCTGAAGTTTACAGAATTTTTATCAAGATCTAACATCTACTTTCCAATCTCTGAAATGTGTCCCTTCTTTCAGTCCTGCCAGCTCCCTTCTCATCTCTCCTCTCCTACCCAGAAGCCCTTCTTGTCTCTGTGTCTTTGAACTTCTGGTTCCCTCCATCCTAAACCCTCCTCAGGGTGAATGAACTCTCTTCTCCCCCCCGTCTTTTTTTTTTTTGGTCTTTCGAGACAGGGTTTCTCTGTGTAGCCCTGGCTGCCCTGGAACTCACTCTGTAGACCAGGCTGGCCTTGAACTCAGAAATCCACCTGCCTCTGCCTCCCAAGTGCTGGGATTAAAGGCGTGCACGTCACTGCCAGGCCTCCCTCTCCTTTCAATCATCCCTTTCCCCCCTTTTTCATTTTATTTTATATGCATTGGTGGGGGGATGTCAGATCCTCTGGAACTGGAGTTATAGACAGTTGTGAGCTCCCATGTGGGTGCAGATCCTCTGGAAGAGCAGCAAGTGCACTTAACCACTGAGTCATTTCTCCTTCTTCTTCTTTTTTGAGAAGACAGGATTTCATCAAGTATCTCAGGCTGACCATGAACTTGGTCCTCCTGTTTCTGATTCCTAAGTATGTGCTATGGACAAGCACCATCAAGCTGCACCTCTCCAGTCAATTTCTATGCTTCACTTACTAAATATCTTCTGCAAAATCTTTCCTGAGCCCTCAAACAGATCCATCAGTTCTACCCAGAATCGAAGGCGTTGGTCATCACACTTCCTGCGCATGATGCTCATGGGTCTGTTCTCTCTGTAAACTGTGAGGTCTCACAGGCCAACGACTATGTGACTCATCTCTCACCCCCAAGTGAGAGCGCAGGTCCTTACTCAGTGCTCACTGCTCGTCTGCCAACTGGTGAACATAGCCATCATTCTCAGTTTCTGCAAGGGCCCCCTGTGCCCCTCAGCATGGTCAAACTCCTGGGAGTTCACCCACAGGCTAGGAGGCTGGTGGCCCTTGCTGGTTGAGGGTTTGGGCAAAAGTGAGAAGCCTGCAGCTGTCTTGCTGAAAGCTTCTCTGTCTGAGGCAGACATGGGGCCCAGCACAAGCCCCTTCCTTGTTTTTCATTAAACACTGGACTCCTTAAAGAATGCTCTCCAAGGAACCCATTTGTGGCTAACTCTCTGGAGGAAATTGGTGACGGCAGAAGAGAGGGTTGTTGTATATAGTAAGAGTGTCTCTGGGTAAAGAATCTGAGAGCTGTTAGCAACTCTGCTTTCGATAGGGCTACTAGCATCTGCCTATGCAGTCAGACCTACCCCAAACTCATGATCCTCCTGCCTCACCTCCCAAGTGTCAGCATTGCAGGTATGAGCCACCACGCCTGGTCTGATGCTCTCTTTTAAATGCACCCTGCACCTTAAAGGTTACCAAGACATTTCCAGCCTGACTGTGGTGGCTTACCTCTTGAACCCTACACGTCTGAAGGTGTTTTGTAACCTGGCTGTCCTGGAACTCTCTATGTAGACTGGTTTTGAACTCGCAGAGTTAGATTTTTCGAGACAGGGTTTCTCTGTATAGTCCTGGCTGTCCTGGAACTCACTCTGTAGACCAGGCTGGCCTTGAACTCAGAAATCCGCCTGCCTCTGCCTCCCAAGTGCTGGGATTAAAGGCATGCGCCTCCACCGCCTGGCTGGCAAAAACCTTTTTTAAATAAGCTGTGCCTATAGAGGGTAGTTAACTCCTGGAAAATTTGGTTAGATGACATGAACTATCATGATGTCTTGATTTATTTTGAGATGGCATCTCACAATATTGTTGAGGCTGCTTTCAATTTTGAATGCACAAACCCTAGCCTCTTAAGTAGATGGGATCATACATTTTATAACGTTAGCATATACTGTATCTCTCAAAGTTCATCTCACTCTAGAAATGAGTTCTCAGGGAATTTCCAGACCAAAAAAATACTGCATTTGCCTGGTTTATCAAAGAGTGACGACTGTCCCGTTTCAGCTGCCCACTTACCAGCGCATTCTTCCTTCTCTGCCGCCTCTACAATGTGGCTGTTATCAGATCAAGCTTTGCTTCCTCTACCTGCCATGACCAGGATTTACAGCCAAAGGCGTTTCCTCAAGAGACCAGAGACAGATGTGTCAGCAACCCTGGCTGAGATTTTAATTTAACACCTACTGAGAATTCAATCAATTAACTAGGAAGCTTTCCCTCTGCTCACTCCATCCCCTGGAGACTGCTGTCCTTCAGGGCGCCATCTTGCCATCTTGGGTAGTAGATATGAGAAGGAGGTAATTAGGATTGCTGTTGTTTTCTTTCTTTTTTTTTTCCTGACAGGACCAGCCATTGAACCTACAGCTTTACCTTGCTAGGCAAGCACTCTACAGCAGAGCTACAGCCCAGTCCAAGAACTGTTTCTTTGTTTGTTTTGAGACAAAATCTTTTTTTTTTTTTTTTTTTCAAGACAGGGTTTCTCTGTATAGCCTGGCTGTCCTGGAACTCACTCTGTAGACCAGGCTGGCCTTGAACTCAGAAATCCACCTCCCAAGTGCTGGGATTAAAGGCACACACCACCACCACCAAGCTTGGCCTCAGTACTTCCAAGGACTCAGATTCAGGTTCTACCATTACATCTACCTTGGACAGGGAGTTGGTTTTGGTTTTGGGACAGGGTCTCCTAAAGTCTGGCCTTGACTTTGCTGTGGGATAGAAGATGGCCTGGAACTTCTGAGCCTCTTGCCTCCAAATCCTAAATGCTGGGATTGCTGGTGTGTACACACCACCACCTTGACTTTATCTGGTGCTGGGGATCACACCCCGGCCTTGTGCATGGTAGGTAACTCTCTACCAACTGAACTACATCTCCAGTCCTGTCCTATTCTTGCTTGTTTTTAAAGTGTGTGTCGTATGAATGTATTTGTATCCAAGCCTATGGGGTCCAGGAGAAGGTGTGAACCACCTGGAGTGGGTATGGGGAACTAAACTTGGGTCCTCTGGAGGAATGGGAAGAGCTCTTTGCTGATAAACCATCTCTCCACCCCTCAATCCTTGTCTTTTGAAGCAGGTCTCATGTAGCCCAGGCTGGATCTTGAACTCACCAGGAGGCCAAAGGTGACTTTGAACTCTTGATCTTCTTGTCCTAACCTCTTAAAGTTCTGGGTGCTGAGAATACAGATGTGTAGCACCATGCAGCTAAGAGGAGAGGTGTGTGTTTTTCCTTTGGATGCAAGGTTCAAGGTTCTACTTTGCAGTTCAGGCTGTACTGAAATTTACCGTTGTAGACCAGGCTGGCTCAAAACTCATTATGTAGTCCATGTTGGCCTGTAATCTGCTTGCCTCAGTTTCCCTCAGCTGGGGTTACAGGCATGAGTTATCTATCCTGTTTGTCAAGAACAGAGTTTTGCTCTGTCAGATATGTGCAGGTATCCTAGAAGGGCAGTCCACATAGCTAGATGAATTAAGTTACTTAAGATACTTATTTACCCTGTGCATGGTGGTGCACACTTGTAATAATTAACATTTGCGAGGCTGAGACAGGAGCAGTAGAAGTTCAAGGTCATCCTTTATGTGTTATATATCAAGTTGAAGGTTAGTCTGGGCTACGTGGAACTTGTCCTTTTCTCTCCTTTCTTTTTTTCTCTCTTTCTTTCCCTCTTTCTTTCTTTCTTTCTTTCTTTCTTTCTTTCTTTCTTTCTTATTTAGTTTTGGTTTTTAAAGACAGGTGTTTTTGTGTAGCATTAGCTGTCCTGGAACTCACTCTGTAGATCAGGCTAGCCTTGAATTCAGAAATCTGTCTATCTCTGCCTCCCAAATGCTGAGATTAAAGGGATTAACAGCAAGTACCACCACCTACTGACAAAACTTGTCCTTTTAAATTTATGTGTATTTAATTTATATGTATTTGTGTGAGCTTGTATGAGCTTATACGTACTGCATGTGTGCAGGTGCCCACAGAGGGCAACACAAATCAGACTGGGCACCTGTGGTGCACCTGATTTGTACACTTTGGGAACTGAAACTGGTAGTAAGTGCTCTTAAGCACTGAGCCATCTTTCCAGCCGGAAACCTGTTGTACAGCAAATAAACAAAAATGTTTTAGCTAGGGGTGGTGGAGCATGCCTAGAATCCCAGAACTTGAGAGGTAGAAGCAAGAGAATCAGGAGTTCAAGTTCAGCCTTGACTACACAATCAGTTCTAGGTCAGCTGGGGCTTCAAGAGATACTGTCTCAAGTAAAAAACAAACAAATAAAACAATAAAACTTCGGTCTGCCTCCCAGAACAATACATTGCACATAAGTCCCAGTTGAGCCAAAGCAGAAGTTAAGATCATCTCAAGGGCATTAGACAACCTACCCACGTGCTGATCCAGAGTCCCGGTTCTGGCCAGGCATAAGTCTCAGCACTTGGAAGGCAGAAGTTGAAGGATTTGGAGTTCAAAACCAGCCAAGACTACATAGAGTTCCAGGCCAGCCTGGGCTACAAAATGAGATCCTGTCTCAAGGAGAGAAAAGGAAACCCACAAGATAGAGCAGCAGGTAAAGGCACTTGCCACCAAGCCTGACAGAAGCCCCAGGTTTCATCCCTGGGACTTGTAGTCAATGGAAGAGAAACCAACTCCTGAAGGCTGTCCTCTGACCTTCTCTAGAGCATCACGACAGGTGCATGGCCCCTGCAAATAAGTACATGTAATTAAAATTATGGAAAAGGGGAAAAGGAAGGGAGAAGCAGGGGAGGGGAAGGGGCAGGTGAAGCCCAAGCTCTGTTTACTGTGCCACATTCTTTGGTGATGGTCGCTGCTCCTGGTCGTGTTCCCAGAGAAGAGACATATGGTCCACGGAGGAAGGCTGCGTGCTTTATGTAATGTCTGCCATCCAACGTCTGTTTTGTCAGAAAGCTTCTCAGATAGACAAAGTGTGAGTCATGCTAGCAGTTCCTAGCAGTCTTTGAGGATGGCTATTCTGCCTGGGTTTGTTTTAATTCCTCTCTTGATTATCAAGGACATTCTGACATTTAAACACAGGAGTAGGAAGGGCTGGCCCACCCAGATGACTCATTAGGTAAAGGTGTTTGCAACTAGGACTGACAACCTGAGTTTGATTCTCAGGACCAACATGGCGGAAGGAGAGAACTGGCTCATTCAGGTTGTCCTCTGATCTCCACAGGCATGCTGTGGCACACGTGTTTTCTCCCTAAACACACACAAAATAAAAATAAGTGTAATAAAAGAAACATTATAGGCTAAGCTGTGGTGGCACACACCTTTAGTCCCAGCATTTGGGAGGCAGAGGCAGGTGGATTTCTGAGTTCGAGGCCAGCCTAGTCTACAGAGTGAGTTCCAGGACAACCAGGACTACACAGAGAAACCCTGTCTCAAAAAACCAAAAAAAAAAAAAAAAAAAAAAAAAGAAAGAAAGAAAGAAAGAAAGGAAAAAGAACATTATTCTTGGCCAGGTGTATTGGGATTACTTGTAATCCTAGATGAAGAAGGGGGATTGCCACAGATTTTTGGCTCTTGTCTATTACATTACATAGTTTGAGGCCAATCTGAGCTATAAGGCAAGTTCCTATCTTAGAGAGAGGGGGAGGGAGGAAGGGAGGGAAGGAAGGAGAGACAGAGAGAGAGAGAGTTCCTGCTGATGTGCACCTCCCTCCACCCCTAATAGTCTGTGTAGGCCTGTTACCCTTCACTCCCAATGGGGTTTGAGACTTTGCTCTGTAACTTCCTCCACACAGGAGTCTGCCCAAGCTGAGCAAGGCTGGCCTCTCTGTTTTTAGTTTTTACTTTTTGAGTCAGTGTCTCATGTCACTCAGACTGGCCTCAAATTTAATATGCAGACAAGGATGATCTTGAATTCCAATTGGAATGTCCTCCAATTCCATCCAGAAGTCTGATTAGTGTGCACCCCACCCCCACCCCTGTTAATGTGGTACTTGGGATGGAATTCAGGGATTCTTCCAACTGGGCTACATCCCCAATCCCCGTCTGGACTCTGAAGAATGAGACAGTGATAACGATAAAGGAAGACAATTCAGAACACAGAAGCACAGCTTCACCTTGAAGGTTCCCAGGATACCTTCAGGTAAAAGCAGACCAGCGCACACCAGATTCTGAACATCCTCTGTTAAGGGTGCTTACAGTTGCTTAGGAGCGTGTCAAGCAAGAAAGACCAGCTTGCTGAAGTCATTCCTCCCCTGCCCCCACCTGGCTAAAAATACAACCCAAGTGTCACTGGATAATAACAAAGCACACGGGAAAAACCCTAACATTTGTTGAGCAGAATGCAATAGACTGTCAATTAGCTAAGTGTTTGGTATGCAAACACTCTCAGTGCTTAACTCACCCAGAGGACTCAGAGGAAAGAGGAAACAGAATGTCAGAGAATTAGGGAGCAGGCTGCTTCCCTCCGAGGAAAGTGCCAGAGCCAGAGCTCAGGGCCCAGTAGACCAGTCAGGATCACACAATTACCGTCCATGTCCACCAGAGGTATCTGTAGCCTGATTGGTTCACACACACACACACACACACACACACACACACACACACTCATTCATATATATATATATATTTTTTTTTTCCATTTACTCCCTGGATCCTCCAGCAGCCACCAGAGCTGGAATGTTTCCTTTGGGTTGGAGTCTGCTGTAGGTATCCAGGGGACAGAATAGGCTAGAAGTAGAGCTTTGGAATTTCCAAACAAATGGGGCTAGACATCAGGTTAAATTCTAGTCCCTATTCTATGCAGGGAAACTAAGGTTCAAGGGGTGGGGGGTGGGGAGGGAAAGCAGCTGGAACTGGATAGTTGAGCGGCAAACCGTCCACCTCAGAGAGCAGCGGATTGGATAAGAGCAGTGAGTGGCAGTCCATGGCACGGGGTGAGTCCTTCACTCTAATTCTTTGAAGCATAAAGCAACTCCAGCTAAAGGCAGTTAGTTTAGTGTTAAAATAGATTTGGAGTTGATTTCCAAGTACTTTGACAGTAAGTCAATAGCCGGGTATGGCAGGCATGCCTGTAATGGGAGGTTAGGGAGAAAGTCATGAGATTGAGGCTAATTAGAGCTATGTAGAAGAGACCCTCCCTCATTAAAAGCAAAATTGTCTAAAACAAACAAACAAACAAACAAAACCAAAGAACCCAAATAAGCAAATAAATAAAAATAGAAAATATGATTGGTGGCAATGGGGATTGAACTTGGGACTTCATGCTTGCCAGGCAAACACTCAGCCACTGAGTTACACTCACAGTCCTCTTTGCTTGCTGTATTTTTAAAATCTCAATTTATTTTGCAAAGTAGCAAGAAGACAATATTCAAAAGCAAAGTGATAATACAGACCAGAAATAGACTGTAAGCAAGGAACAGCCACCTGAGCAAAAATTTAAATTTAAATTTAAATTTAAAATTTATTTAAATATTTTGAGACAAGGTCTCACTGTAGAGTCCTAGCTAGCCTAGAACTTGCAATAATCCAGCCTGGCTGCTAACTCTTGATTTATTTTTATTTATTTATTTATTTATTTATTTATTTATTTATTGATGTAGCTCTGGTTGTCCTAGAACTTGTTCTGTAGACCAGGCTGGCCTCAAACTTACAGAGATCTGCCTGCCTCTGCCTTCTAAGTGCTGGGATTACATGTATAGGCAGGAACCACTATGCTCAGCTCTTTTTGATTGTTAAGGCAAGAATTTATGAATCCCAGGCTGGCCTCAAATTCACTGTGTAATAGATGAGAAAACTTTTATTTTGATAGGTCAGTATTTATTTGAATGTGGTTTAGAAGAAATGTAATCTGCCATACCATGGCCTGCGGTTTCGCCGATGATGCTCATGGCTTCTTACTCACAACAGTGACATAAAATTTTAAATACTTAGAGAAAAATGAGTTTATTTAAAGACAAAGAAGTAAAAATGCAGGAGAAATAAAGGCAGAATGTAAACCTGAATATTGTGGAGCTGCTTCCTCTGGCAAGGGGATGGACGAGGTAGACGGACTGCCAACAGGGAACTCAGAATGCCATCAGACAGTGCCAGCTGCCTCCCGTCTAGAAGACACCAGTCTCTCTCTGGGCCTCCATTTTCTTATTTATGAAATGCAGGGATGCCCTCTTTAGCTTTGTGATTCAGTGCTTCTAGATCATTTAATGCTATTAAGGTCATGAACTGTACGGCAGCAGCTTGTATTGTAAGGCCACCTTTGTGCCAGGCACTATGTTGAAAGCTGTCTACGAATCACTTTTCTTGGGCCTATTCTTGGAAAGATGGCTCAGTGGTTAAGAGCACTGACTGCTCTTCCAGAAGTCCTGAGTTCAATTCCCAATAACCACATGGTGGCCCACAACCATCTATAATGAGACCCAATGCCTTCTTCTGGTGTGTCTGAAGACAGCTACGGTGTACTCATACAAATAAAATAAATCTTAAAAATAAATAAATAAAGTCGGGCAGTGGTGGCACATGCCTTTCATCCCAGCACTTGGGAGGCAAAGGCAGGTGGATTTCTGAGTTCGAGGCCAGCCTGGTCTGCAGAGTGAGTTCCAGGACAACTAGGGCTATACAGAGAAATCCTGTCTTGAAAAACCAAAAATATAAATAGATAAATAAATAAATAAATTGCTATTCTTTTTTAAAAAGATTTATTTATTTATTTTATGTATATGAGTACACACTGTAGCTGTACAGATAGTTGTGAGCCTTCATCTGGTTGTTGGGAATTGACTTTTAAGACCTCTGCTTGTTCTAGTAGACCCCACTCACTCAGGCCCAAAGTTTTATTTATTATTATAAATATGTACACTGTAGCTGTCTTCAGACGCACCAGAAGGAAGAGGGCGTCAGATCTCATTACGGATGGTTGTGAGCCACCATGTGGTGGTTGGGAATTGAACTCAGGACCTTTGGAAGAGCAATCAGTGCTCTTACCAGCTGAGCCATCTCACTAACCCCTAAATTGCTATTCTTAATCCTCAAAACTGCCCTGAAAGGTAGATATTCTAATGCTCATAGGAGAGTTGACACTAGAAGTAAGACTTTAAGTAACTTAGCCAGTGTCTTGAAGAATCTGTTTGTGTTTGTTTCTCTAATCATTGCCAAGTCCCAGTACTTCATTCCTGTTCGCTCTCCAAGACCATGCTCAACTCTTTTAAAAAGTTTTTAAAAAAGATTTATTCATTTTATTTTATGTGTATCAGTATCCTGTCTTCAAGTATGTATACTTACTACAGGCTTATCCACAGAGGTCAGAAGAGGATGTTGAAGCCCCTGGAGCTGGAGCTATGGATGGTTGTGAGCCACCATATGGGTGCTGGGAACAAAACTCAGGACCTCTGCAAGGGACAAGTGCTCTGAACAACTGAGCATCTCTCCAGCGCCCTTACTCACCTCTTTACTTCAAGGTTTTGTTTGGTCTTGATGGTGCTGGGGCTTGAACCCAGGCCTTGCACATGCTAAGCATGACCTTTACCATTAGGCCACACCCAGCCCCTTCCCTAGTTTAATCATCTTTCTTTTCCTACCCCTGGGTCTCACTGGGTAGCCCTGAATTGCCTGGAACTCAATTAATGCAGACTAGGCTGGTTTCAAACTCACAGAGCCCCACCTGCCTCTGCTCCACCAAGTGCTAGGCTTAAAGCTGTGCTCCCTTCTTTTTTTTTTTTTTTTTTTGTGAGTTCCAGGACAGCCATTGGTATTTTCGAGACAGGGTTTTCTCTGTATAGCCCTGGCTGTCCTGGAACTCACTCTGTAGACCAGGCTGCCTTGAACATCAGAAATCCGCCTGCCTCTGCCTCCCAAGTGCTGGGATTAAAGGCATGTGCCACCACTGCCCGGTGCCCTCTTAGTTTTCTACATTCAAGTTTTTAGAGGGGTAAAGTTGCCTTTCTGTACCCAGCAGCCTTCGTAGTTCTGAGTATAGAGTAGTTAATGGATGGGCAGAGAAAGAGCAAGTGCGAAGGAGGAAAGGCCACAAAAGGAGATGAAGAAGAAAATATATTGCTGCCCTATTGGATGGAACACCAGGAGAGCAGGGTAGGTAAGAACAGAGACAGCCTCACAGTCCAAACTGCCTCTCTCTGTCACTGAGGATGCTGTTGTACTTAGCTTTCATTGTCAACATGACATAACCGGGAAATCACCCAAGGAGGCCCCATTTGAGGAACTGCCCAAATCAGATTGGCCTTGTGAGCATTCTGCGGGGGATGTCTCGATGGTCAATTGATATAGAAGGTCCCAGCCCACTGTGGGTGGCACTATTTTTTGGAAATGTGGTTCAGGACTGTATAAGAAAGCTACCTAGGAATGAGTCCTCATGATCCAGTGAAGTTTCACCCCTCCATGGCTTATGCTATACTTCCTTGACTGTGTATGAGTTCCTTGGTCAGAGGCAATGCCCTGTGTTGTGCCAAGTGTTGCCTGGTCTCAAGCTCCTGCCACGGCTTCTCTCAAGGATGGACTGTCACTTATATGCTAACATGAGCCCTTTCCTATCCTAAGTTGCTTTTGGTCAGAGCATTTTGTCACAGCAATGAGTGAGATTCAGGGTGACAGGGCACAGGGTTAGTTCCTGTGCTCCTGTGGCCTCCTCTATAGACTGGGGATCTCCAGAGCACCAGCTTTGAACAGTGTTATCATGAGTTTTTATCATACATGAAGTATGTAGGTCAGTGCCTAGGATATACAAACAAAGGCTAAATAAATATGTTATTATTATTATTTCTGTGGAATAAAGTGAAGAATGTATCCCTATTAGGAAAAAATACAAGATGCTATTATAACAGAGTTCTGCTATCTTTCCGGTTCCAGCTAATGGCCAAGGCAGGGTTCATCATAGGCTATACCATGCAATGTTCTCACCTATTCAGTCCGAGACACCAGCGTTAGGCATCCATCTCTCCCCTCAGAACAGAGATATCAACATTAAAGGATCATGGGGCAGCCAGGTGGGGTGATGCTGTGTGCACTCTCAGCAGTTGGGAGGTTGAATTCAAAAGGCCAACCTGTGCTATATGGAAAGCCTGGTCGCCAACAAACAAAAATGACAGCAGAAATTTATTCAGTGTTTGGTGAATGAATATAGCACAGCAGATGTATTTATATATGAAAAATAAAAATATGTGCTGACAAGTGAGATCATGGTTCTGGAAAGAGATTATTCTAGATAGGAAAAGGCTGTGGAATTGTGGAATCGGGTAGCCTTGGTTTTGAGCCTTAGCTCTGTTTCTTTTGAAGTTAGGTGACCTAGGGATGTAATTTAAACTCGTTGAACTGTTGTTTCTCACCAGTGAGATGGGAATCATATCTGTTGGCAAATCTGAGATACTTCAGGTAAGTGCTGGGTACCCACTGTGAGGTCACAGAGTGACTACTGTCAGCATCTTCAGCAGCATCATCACCAAAGGTTTTGTGATGTGCTGTCACCTGGAAGGCTAGGCACAGGGAAGACTACTGGGCAGTCAGTGGTACCGGATGTGCTGGAAAGACTCACGGAGAAATAGGGAGAGCAACGGGTGCTGTTGGATTGGCATGGGAGAGAACACCGGGAAGCTAACCTTACTGTCTGGACCAAGGTTAGTCTTTCTTCCACAGGCATGCTGAGACTTTAGAGGATTACAAGTAGGGTAATGGTGGGTTTAGGGCCAGCAATAGGGGAAATGTTCCAGCTACTTGTGCAGGGTAGGCTGGGAGAGTGAGCAGAAATAGAGGGGGACAGACCTCTTTTGAGGTTCCACTCATACTTCTAACAGAGGGGTGGAAAGGGTAGAAGTGGTCTGAGGAGAAACAAGAATGACAGGAGGGACATTGGCAAGATGGAGTTCATGGGGTTGGATAAGAAGGTGGATTGCTGGGGGTGGGGTGGGGTGTGGCACATATCTTTAATGTTAGCACTTAGCAAAGCAGCCAGCCTTCTCTACAGTGAGTTCCAGGCAAGGCAAGGCTATACACAGTGAGACCCTTATAAAAAAGGAAAAGGAAGAGGGGAAGGAGGAAGAGGGAAGGAGAGGGAGGAGGAGGAAGAAAAGGAGGAGGAGAGGAGGGGGGAAGAGGAAAAGGAGGAGGAGGAAGAAGAGGACGAGGAGAAGAAGGAGGAAAAGGACAAGAAGGGAGAGGAGGAGGAGGGGAAGAAGAGAAGGAAGAGGAGGAGGAAGGGAAGGGGGGGGAAGCTAGGCCTGGAGGCACAGCCTGTACCCAGATCCTAGCTATATAGGAGGCAGGGTCAAGAGGGTTGTTGATTGAAGGCGTACTTGGCTACAGAGTATACTTGGCCAGTCTGGGAAATTTACTGAAAAAACTCCTCAAAATAAAAAGTCTTAAAAACAACAATAACAACAAAAAAACCCTTCTCATTAAAAAAAAAAAAAGGCTTGGGCTATAGCTCAGTAGTAGGCCTAGCATACATCCTGTGCCATAAAAATGCATTTCTTGTTCATCCCCCAAATAATATCAAGCTCTCCTCTCTTAGGAAGGCTTTTGACTATTTCTCTTTATCTTGTTTAGATGTCTGTCCCTCTGTGCTCATTGGTATAATTTTGATTTTTTGGAGAGGGAATCTCATGTAGCCCAGGCTGGCCTTGAACTCACACTAGGTAGCCAAGGTTAGCCTTGAACTTCTGGTCCTCTTGAACCTGGGATTATAGGTTCACACACACATACATATATGTATATATATATAATCACACCTGTTTTCTACAGTGCTGAGGATCAAACTGAGGATGGCATGCAGGCTGGCATGCGGGCTGGCATGCGGGCTAGCAAGCGCTGTATTAACTGAGCACTTCTCCAGCTCAGTTGTGCTGAGGTTTAAGCATCATTAGGCCCCTTAACAGTAAAGAGTGATTACGGGGAATTCTTAAAAGATGAGACAGATCTTCACGCTCATTTATGTGGGTACTATGCATCACTGTAATAGTTGAGAGGAGAGAGTTGAGTCAGCTGTCTAAGGTGCAAGTGGAAAGTCAAGAGGAACAGGGGCTCGTCCTCAGTCAACCCCACCCACACTAGGAGAGTGAAAGCAGCCTGTGAGGAGGAAGGGCAGAGTGGAGATGAGCAGTTCAGGGAAACCACAATCTACCAGTGAGTTTCAAGGAGGAAGGAAGTGCTCAGTGTGAGTGAGCTGCAGAGAAGCTGAAGTTGGGCAGAGACTATTGGGTTTTCCCATTAGGAATACTTTGATTCAGCCAGGATGTGGTGGTCCATGCCTTTAATCCTAACACTCAAAAGGCAGAAGCAGGAGGCTCTCTGTGGGTTCGAGGCCAGCCAGGGCTGCTGGTCTAGTTCCAGGGCTATGCAAAGAGACCCTGTCTTGAAAAACAACAAGAAGTAAAACAACAACGACAGAAGGAATCTCTCATGTCTTAGGTGGAAGGAAGAGTAAATGGCAGGCGCCTGGGAAGGGAGTACATGGGAGCTCCTGCTGTTTTTGTTTTCACTGCTGGCACCAACTTCAGCGCCTCACTAGGCAGTGCTCTGCCTCTCAGTTACCCTCTCACCACCTGAAGTGCAGGGATAGGAGGGTCTGAGAATGCATTAGCTTCGTTGTTCATGGACAGACAGACAGACAGAGGTCTGATGGTGGCTCACTAAAGTGGTAGCAAAAGTCTTTCCCCGGGTGGGTGTCCACTCCCTAAGGTCTAGTCACCGATGCTTACCAGAGTTATTATTAAATACTTTAATATTTGTGCATACACACAATAGAATACAAGCATATATGATGCTTAATATTCAAAGTTTGTGCGTATACTTTTTAAGGTCTTAGTGGCTAGCTGGAAGCCAGGCCTCAGCCATTCCAAAGCTTCAGAGAACATTATCTGGTGTTCCCAGCAGCATCTGTGTGAGCAGAGACAGCATTCCTTATCATCTGACCACAGGCTGACAGGGGAGCGAGAGCCAACAAAGTTCCATCCATTCTTTGAGGAACAACCAGAAGCTTCCAAAAGTATTTTGTCAAGAAAAGGAGTACAGCCCGGCGTGGCACTGCACGCCTTGGACCCCAGCTTGCAGGAGGCAGAGGCAGGTGGACTTCTGTGAGCTGGAGGCCAGCCTGGTCTACTTAGTGAGTTCCAGGCTAGCCAGGGCTGCACAGTGAGGCCCCTCCCATGACTTTGCACCCGGTGTGTTTTAGGAACAGGCCCTAGTCTCACGTGAGGAAGCTCTTCAGCTCCTCAGCCCAGATGTGTGGGCCTCACATCTGCACAGCCTCTCACTTCCTAGAGAGCTCTCTTGGTCTCCTCACTCCTCACAGAACTCACCCAGTTATTCTGTTTTACAGAAGAAGAAACTGAGGAGTAGAAAGAATTAAGTGACTCTACCTGAATTATGCTGTGAGGAGATGGCGGCGTGGCCCATGCCTTTTGCTCTCTTTGGTGACTTCAAACCCTGCTCGAGTGGCCTTCACAACACCACAGACTAAGGGATGATGAATCAAAGCAGACTAAGGCTCTCGTGGCCTCTTTAAGGGCTATGAAATTCTATCAGTCAGTGATGCAGGCCTGTAATTCTAGACACCTGGGAGGCTTGGGGCAGGATAATTGAGAGTTTAAATCTAGGGCTGGCAAGATGGCTCAGTGGGTAAAGGCACTTGCTGCCAAGCCTGGCTCTGTGTGCAATCCCTGGAATCCAAATGGTGTATGGAGTCTGTACCAGGGTGCATGTGGGTACACACACCTTCTCTCTCTCTCTCTCTCTCTCTCTCTCTCTCTCTCACACACACACACACACACACACACACACACACACTCAAATAAATACATTATATTTTTTTTAAAAAAAAACAACAATAACAACCACCCTCAGTCTAGCCTCACATGATACTATCATTTTCTAGTCAGCTGTGTCTGCAGCATGGCTAAGCTGTCCCCTCTGCTCTCTTACGTCCTTGAAGTCCTCCAGCCAGGGTTTCTTAATTATATGCTTCCATCCCTCCTGTCCTCTGAAAGTCACAGCCAAGGCCCCTCTCCTTACCTAGACCTGCTGGGTGGCCAGTCAGGACAGTCAGCCCCTGTCTTGATACTTATCTCTATGTAGTTTAAGAAGGGCCAGGCTTGGAGGCTGAGGCCCAGGTTCCCAGCTCAAGCTGTCCGTCCAGCTGTGTGGCCTTCGCTACACCAGTGTCCTCATGGCGTTTCTTGCTGTGAGAAGGGAGGACAGTGAGAGCTGTGTGGTAATGAAATGAAATGCTAAATGAGGCCCTGTGTTAGGTTAATTGTCTGTTTCCACCATCTTGAAGAATCTTAATGATGTTCGAAGAAAGAGATCTGGGTTTTCATTTTGCCCTGGGCCTCAGCAAATTACGTATCTGGTTTAACCTGTATGTCCACAGCCACATCTATATTTAACCTCCCTGGGTGTCACAGTCTGTAATGAACTGAATTGAATTGTTAGGAAAGAAACTGTGAGGTCAATCTGCAGGCCTTCCTTTACTCCACAGCCGCAAGATCTGACAAGAAGTTTACGGAAGACATGAGTCCTCTCTCTCCAGCTAAGCAACCTTCCCTCTGGCTTCCTGCACATCCTGCTTTTCTAGTTCTCTGTCCCTGGGCTGCACTCCCTGGCTGTGCTCTCTCCCTCTGGGGCAGCACATTCAAACTAAAGTGTTCATCTTCCCCATATCTTCCCCTCTGGTAATGGCAACTCCATCCTCCCAGTTGTTCAGACCCAAACTCTTCTCTTTGGCTTTTCCGACCCACATCCGATTTGTAAATTAACTCAGACCACCACTTCTTCACAGCGGTTGAAGCCCACGCTGTGGTCATCTCTCATGTGGATCATCCTCATGCCTTTCTGACTGGCCTCCCTGCTTCACCTCCTCCTCAGCCCACACAGTGGCCGGTGGCCGCAGCCAGCCTTTAAAGACAGGAGTCAGACTGCATTAGTCCTCTGCTCAGACCATCCGCGGATGCCCATCCCACTAGGTCCCCTCTGAGCCCCCACCCCTTAGTCCTCCTCCTCCTCCTCAGGTCCTCCAGGCTGTCAGCACCCTGCCCCTTCTCCTATTTTGTTAGCCTGCCCAAGTCAAGCCTCACCCTCCTACATTACTTAAAGATAGCAGCCACCATTGGCTCCCTTTATCCTTAGCTTATAATTCCTGGCTATTACTATTATTGTCTTTGGATGCACTTCTCTCTCTCTCTCTCTCTCTCTCTCTCTCTCTCTCTCTCTCTC
>JADRCD010216911.1:16339-34050 GCA_019843815.1 Montemys delectorum
CCCTCCCTCCCTCCCTCCCTCCCTCCCTCCCTCCCTCCTTCCCTCCAGGATTTCTCTGTGTAACAGACATAGCTGGCTGTCCTGGACCTCACTCTGTTGACCAGGCTGGCCTCGAACTCAGAAATCCACCTGCCTCCGAAGTGATGGGATTAAAGATGTGTGCTACCACTGCCAGGTCTCTTTTATTTTTTTCTTTCTTTCTTTTTTGTTTGTTTGTTTGTTTGTTTTTTTTTTTGAGACAGGGTTTCTTTGTACAGCCTTGGCTTGTCCTTGAACTCACAGAGATCCTGCTATTGCCTGAGTGCTGGGAAGCAAGCACCATCCTCTTTATAAAAACTGTAAGCTAAGCTGGGACGTGGTGGTGCATACTTTTTATCCCAGCACTTGGGAGGCAGATGATCTATGAATTCCAGGCCAGCCTGGTCTACTGAGTGAGTTTCAGAACAGCTAGGGCTATACAGAGAAACCTTGTCTCTAAAAACAAACAAACAAACAAACAAACAAACAGCCAATCTATAAACTACATAACGTCAGGGACTTTCTTGTTTTAGTTTTTAAACAGGTCTCACTAGTAGCTCAGGCTGGATTTACACTCTTCACCCTTCTACCTCAGCTTCCTGAGAGCTAGGCATTGATGAGTGACAATAAAAAGCATCCTAGAGGGATGGGTGAGATGGCTCAGTGGGTAAGAGCACTGACTGCTCTTCTGAAGTCCCTGAGTTCAAATCCTAGCAACCACATGGTGGCTCACAACCACCCGTAATGAGGTCTGACACCTTCTTCTGGTGCGTCTGAAGACAGCTACCGTGCACTTATTTATAATAGTAAATAAATCAAGGCTCACAACTATCTGTACACATGAAATAAGTAAAAAAATCTTTAAAAGAAGCATTCTAGAACAGCTGGTGGCCCTGTAACCCACAGAACATCTCACCTCACCCCAGGAAGCTGTCTGCACACACAGAGCTGAGGGCACTGGTGGAGGTGACTGGAACCAAGCCTCCTTTAAGATCATGCTATGGGACAGACAGGTGATTCGGGATTGGTAATTGCCCATCCTACCAAGAGCTTGTGGCCTAGAGGGAGGGTTTATATACATATGCACATATCTCTAGAGTGAGGCAGCCTTTCTTATAAAGACCTGGCCTTATGGGTATGATGCTCCGCTTCTCCTCTCACACTCTGTAATAGAGCTAGACACAGAAGGACTGTACGCTAGGGCTTGCAGAAGAACAACATAGCTATCTCTGTCCCAAATTCCCGCTCTTGACGATTATCACATCAGAGACACCTTGCCTGGACTGCCAATCTAGGTCTCTCCAAAGCTGCTCCACTGCTCCCTCCACCCTCAGTTTGTTGTCAACTTGAGACCCCACCCTCCATAGTCTCTCCTCGAACTGCTTCTAGATACAGGGTGAGTGGGCAGCCGCAGAGAATGGCCTTGGGGAGTTGTCACAGAGCACAAAGGATCTATGTTCTATGTCCTTCCAATAAAGATGTGTCCTTGGGCTGGCAAGTTGGCTCAGTTGGTAGTACTCAGCTAGCATTCATGAAGTCATGGGTTCCATCTTCAGCACCAGATAATCCGGGCATGGTCCCCACTGTAATTTTAGTACTTCTGGCATTGGAGGGGGAGACAGAAGGGTCAGATGTTCCAAACTCAACTTCAGTTACATACTGAGTTCAAGGCCAACCTGGGATACACGAGACTATGATTTTAAAAAACAATATACTCTGTCCCTTTTGAGTACGAAGACCTCAGGGACTATATTGCCCACCTCTGTAGCCTGACAATTTTGCTCAGAAGGTAGATAGCACAGGGTGGACATCCTGTCCAGTCTCCTCCATCCCTGAACAGGTGTCAAGAACTCTGGAGACAATCTGATTAAAAAGTAGTTTTGCTGTCCTCTGAAGGTGTGCACAGAAGGATTCTATAAGATTGTTTTATTGAACTATCGCTCAACTATTAAAAATTAAAACATTCTAGGGCCAGATATGGTAACACACGACTTTAATCTCAGCAGGCAGAAGCAGGTGGAATTCTGTGAGTTCAGGGCTAGCCTGGTCAACATAGTGATATCCAGGAAAGCTAGAGCTATAGAGAGACCCTTTCTCAAAAAAACAAACAAATGAATAAAAACCAAACCAAAACAAAAAACCACAATACCAGGAAAAAACCTTAACAACAACAACAAAACAAAACCCAGAAATCAAACAAAGAGCTTACAATATTTAAAACGCCTGTCTAGATTATAAAACTAATTTTGAAAGATTATATTGAAGCCTTTAACTCTATATATGGAAACCAAACACATTTAAGAGGTATATTAGAAAGTTCCTGTTCTTCTTCTTCATGAGGTCCCTCTGACTAGCACTCCCCTGGGAGTCACCTGAGCTTTCGGTAAGGAACAGAAGGAGGTGTAAATCTTGCTTGTTTACAACAAAGGTATCAAGTTAGTGGTGGGGACTTGGGTGCTTGCTGTGTCACTGTCAATCCTTCTCAGAATGTTTCAAAACCTATTCCTCAGTTAGGACGGTGACATACACATCTAATCCTAGCACTCAGGAAGCTGAGGCAGGGGGATGGTGAGTTGAGGTCTGCCTGGGTGGTGTAAGGTGATCCTGTCCAAAACAAACAAGGATAAAGAAGGGAACTAGAGTTTGGCAGATCAAGTTATAGTTTAAACTATGTGTGCCACCACACTCTGCTAATTACAGCCCTTCTATGTGTTTTCTTATACACACATATAACATAGAGAAGGTATATAGTATATTTGTATATATATAGAGAGAAGGTGCCTGGAGAGGTAGAGGAAGGAGATGGAGAGGTTCTCATGTAGCCCAGCCTGGCGTCTAACTTCTTATACAGCTGAGGATAACCTTGAACTTCTGACCCTTCTGCCTGTATCTGCCAAGTACCAGGATGGCAGTGTGTGCCACTGTGCTGTGCCCATATTTTTATTAATAATAAAGCAGCTAAGATTTATTGATGTTCAGTATGTCTGATATCAAAGGTACCATTGATCAGTGTGCCGGGCATATGTAAGATGTCTTACATGGCCCAGTAGATTTGGCCATCCCTGGGAATTCACAAAGCCAATGCTATTGTCTCCATGTTCCAGGTCTGCGCTGGCTCCTGGCTAACTTGAACTAGGGTGGTTCTGGAACTCAAACCTTTTTCTTAGTCTGTCTCCAGAACACAATAGGCCCTGTGTCTCCTGACCTTGGCCTCCATGTTCCCTTCGTGGCTGAGCCATGGTCCCCTGTGCCTACTGTCTTCAGTCCACTTATCTGATGGAGATAGAGCAGTTCCTTCGATTTCAACTTCATTTCTGGAACATAATACCAGGTCTTTTCACACAGAAAGGCTCCTCTCCCCCATCCCTGCATCCCAGCTCTGTTAACAGTGGGTTTCACTAGTTATTCTGACTGGTGAGCAGTGGAGACTAGCTTTGTTAGCCTAGTTAGGGATTTATGTCTAGTGTCTCCTATAGGGTCATAACAGCAAGGCTTGCTAACAGTTTGCAACAGCTTAGGGTGAAAAGAGCTACACCTAGGAAGATGATTAATCAATAGCCTACCTAGGAAGAGTAATCAATAGCTAACTCTATAAGCTTCACTTTCATAAGAAATGTATGAAACAGGCAAAAGTGACTGGTTACTCATTTTGCAACTAGAGGCACAGGAAAGGGATGTGGGTCGCTCTGGGCCATTGAGTTGGTCAGAGCCTAAACCCAGGGTTCTTCCTATACATGGCCACCTCCATTCATGAAAAAGCCAACCTTCTGGCTACAGCCTGGAAAGGCATAGCCATTTGGTGTCCTAAAAATGAACCCAGGCACATGCTGGCACACAGACCTACATGGCTGCCGAGTGGGAGGTCGCACATGCCAGACTGTGTCACAGGGGTTCCCTGTATAAATAGTGAGCTTGCAGCCTGACAGGGCCAGCCCTACCCCTCACACCTGTGCAGTGTGATAAGGAAGGTGGATTTGCCCACAGCTGTGGTCTAACCAGATAAAACTTTTAGGCGGGAAGTGACAAGCAGACTTGAGTGTGTATGTCTGTGGCTTTTTTTTTTAAGTGTTAGTTTTGATATTTTCAAAAAGCTTTTAGGCTGCTTGTGAAGTCAGAGCAAATACCAAGAAGGCATTGTGGCAAGATGGACGTGGGGAAGGACCAATCTCATCTGACATGCCACCAGACCCTTGAACCTCCTCTACAGAAGTCTTATGCTCCAGGTAAGGACAGACCTTCAGAGCTGGAGCTCCTGGGGAGACATCACTTTCCTCTCTTTTTCAGTTGTTTGGGTACTGGTTCAATGAAAGGGGTAATGGGTTGCATCCACGGGAAGATGGGCCTGACTTACTGAGCTGTGTTTGGATGCTAAGAACTTAACAGTCTAGAGAAACACAAGGGGCAAATAAATTGTTAGTAAGAAATTCTCTGAAATGGGAGACAGTGGAGATACCCAGTGCTGAGCAGCTGTGGCAAGAGGATCCTGCTCCTCCTGTCCTGTGACAGAGCCAGTTGGCAGGACATTTGGAAGGATGTGGCTACAGGATCTCCGCTAGGGTCTGACCTGTCCGAATGCTTACTCTTTTGGCTTCTAATTTATCTTAAGGTCTATTCTAAAGTAACATTTCTCAAAATGTTATGTGGAACCATGGGCTCTGAGTTATCCTAGGGCATACTTTGAAAACTTTCAGCTTCTAATGAACCTATAGATTCTTCCTTGGAATTAAAAAAAGCTTAAACACAGGATCACAAAGGTCATTGTATTAAGATAGTTATTAACACTGTTAAAATCGTGATATAACAATATATGTGCTTATTTATAGATGTGTTAAGTCATATCATACGTAGTATCAAATCCAAAAAATCCATAGCCACAAGTGATCACACTGAAACTACATGCAAGAATTGTAGTGTTCAGCCGGGTGTGGTGGCGCACGCTTTTAATCCCAGCACTTGGGAGGCAGAGGTAGGCAGATTTCTGAGTTCGAGGCCAGCCTGGTCTACAGAGTGAGTTCCAGGACAGCCAGGGCTACAGAGAAACCCTGTCTCGAAAAACCAAAAAAAAAAAAAAAAAGAAGAATTGTACTGTTGTGTACGAAAAAATATCCGGTCACTTCTTGTGATAAGGTGCCACACTGCTAAAACCACTGTGGCTCTTTACTCACATCCATACTTTGACGAAAATTATAAATTTAATTAGAGGTTGGTAAAAATATAATTTTTATCCATCAAGAATCCCTAAGCTGGGAATATAGCTCAGTAGCATAATGCTTGTTAGCGTGTGTGTGAGGCCTAGGTTAAATTTCCAGCACTACCAGAAAAAGAAGAAGGAAAGAGAGAGAGAGAGAGAGAGAGAGAGAGAGAGAGAGAGGAGAGAGAGGAGAGAAAGAGGGAGAGAGAAAAGAAAGAAAAGAAAGAAAGAGAAAAGACAGAGAGAAAAGAAAAAAAAGGAAGAAAGACAGACAGAGAGAAAAGAAAGAAAGACAGAAAGGAAGGAATAGAGAAAAGAAGGAAGAAAGAAAGAAAGAAAACTGTTATCCTAAGAAGAACAAGCGTCCTGGTCCAAGGGCACTTCCTTTCTTGGACTCCCAGTACAGATCAGACACTCACGGGTTCTGTGTCAAAGTCCTACCAGTTTTTCTCAAATCTAGATGACAGTAGACTTTAAACATTTCTTTTCTTGAAAAATTGCATGTGTATGTGTTGTATATTTTCATGTATGTGGACACGTGCATGTGTGTTTAGGCCAGGGTTTGACAACAGGTATCTTTTCCTTCATCGTTCTCTACTTGAACCCAGAGCTTGCCAGTTTGACTTGTCTACCTAGCTAGTTGGCTTTGGGGAATCCCTGTCTCAGGCTTAGAAACTAGGCCGGGCAGTGGTGGCGCATGCCTTTAATTCTAGAGGCAGGTGGATTTCTGAGTTCGAGGCCAGCCTGGTCTACAGAGTGAGTTCCAGGACAGCCAGAGCTATATAGAGAAACCCTGTCTCAAAAAAACCAAAAATAAAAACCAACCAACCAAACAAACAAACAAAAAAACCAAAAAAACCAAACCAAAACAAAAAAAACCCTAGGACTGCATGCAAACCACCATGCTCACTTAACTTATGGACACTGGATATATATGAACCTGGTCCTCACATTTCTGTGGCAAGTGCTTTACCTGCTGAGCCCAGAATTTCCTTTTCACAGCACCCTTAGTATCCAAAATAATTTTATTAATTTTTTTTTTTTTGGTTTTTCAAGACAGGGTTTCTCTGTATAGCCCTGGCTGTCTTGGAACTCACTCTGTAGACCAGGCTGGCCTCAAACTCAGAAATCTGCCTGCCTCTGCCTCCCAAGTGCTGGGATTAAAGGTGTGCGCCACCACTGCCCGGCTTTTATTCAATTTTTAAAAAAGATTTATTTATTTATGTATGTGGGTATCTTCAGACACCCCAGAAGAGGGCATCAGATCCCATTACAGATGGTTGTGAGCCACCACGTGGTTGCTGGGGATTGAACTCAGGACCTCTGGAAGAGTAGTCAGTGCTCTTAACCACTGAGCCATCTCTCCAGCCTCCCAAATAATTTAAAACATAATCCTAAGTGCAGAATCTAATAGTAAAAGCATAAATAGGGCTGAGAGTATACTCATATACTCTGTACTCATATAAATATAAATAAATAAATAAATAAATAAATAAAGCATAAACAGAGCAAAGCATGATGCAGATTACACTAATCCCAGCAGATTAGAGTGTTAGGATAAGGAATTCAAGGACAGTCAGGAAAGTACCAGAGGGGGACCCGGTCTACCATTCCTCCCTCTAAAAGAAAAATAAACAATTATGTAAATATTCTTATTTTAGTTGGATATTATTACTAACAATAATTGGTCTTTTAAGACAAGGTTTCTCTGTCTAACCCTGGATATCCTGGAACTCACTCTGTAGACCAGGCCAGCCTTGAACTCAGAGATCCTCCTGCCTCTGCCTCTCGAGTGCTTGGATTAAAGATGTGCTCATCATGCTGGGCTATTAGTTGATATTATTACAGTTTGACATATAAGGAAAACCAACAAGTGGTGACATTCTGTGTGCCTCCCATGAGTGGGCTGAGTGGCCAGAGAATGTGTCACCTAGCTTAAGTACCATGTCACAGGAAAATTATAGAGTTGAAGGCTGTGTCAAGGAACTATTTTTGACCTAGTGTTGGATGAATAAAAGATAAAATCTTGGCCAGGCGTGGTGGCGCACGCCTTTAATCCCAGCACTTGGGAGGTAGAGGCAGGTGGATCTCTGAGTTCGAGGCCAGCCTGGTCTACAGAGTGAGTTCCAGGACAGCCAAGGCTATACAGAGAAACCCTGTCTCAAACCCCCACCCCCCAAAAAAAATACTTGTACAAATATAAATTTATTTTGAGTAAGTCAGTAGGTTGATAGTATACTGCTGGACTGTGTAGGTCACTCTCAAATGCTCATTAAATGCCTGTTTCAGCACACACCTTTAATCCCAGCACTCAGGAGGCAGGAACAGGTGGATCTCTTAGTTTGAGGCTAGCCTGGTCTATAGAGCAAGTTCTAGGACAGCCAGGGCTACACAAAGCAACCATATCTCAAAAAACCCCCAAAGATTAAAGAAAAAAAAAAAAAGATCTCCTCCCCTGAGTGTGTTGCTGCAGGTCTTTAATCCCAGCACTCTTAGCACAGGGACAGGTGGTTCTCTATGAATCTGAGGTCAGCCCACACAAATTCCAGGCCTGGGCTACATACTGAGACCACTATCGCAAAAAAAAAAAAATCTCCACATTATTTCTTTTCTTTTTTTTTTTTTGAAGGTGTAAGGATAGTCTTTGAACTCAAAAATCCAGGGCAAAACCCAGGATAGGGTTTGTAAAATTCTGTAGGTAGCTGGAGAGATGGCTCAGCAGTTAGGAGCACTCGTTGCTCTTCCAGAGGACTTGGGTTCAATTTCCATCACCCACATGGCAGCTCTGAACTGTCTCTAACTCGAGATCTAGGGTATCGGATGTCCTCTTCTGGCATCCTTAGACACCAGACACTCATGTGGTGCACAGACACACATGCAGGCAAAAAACACCTGTCCATGTGAGATAATGTGATTTAAAAATAAATAAATAAATAAATAAATAGTAACTAACTAAACAAGTTTCTGTGGTGAGATACTTACTTAGGCCCACTGCGGTCACCATTACACTGCCGCGACTTTTCTTTTCATCCGCAGACATCATTGGAGCTTGGAGTCTGAGAAACAGGGAACAACTGAGGAAGAGAAGAGCTGAGGCCCAGGGGAGGCAGACGTCCCAGTGGCTCCTTGGGTAGGTTCTTTACACCTCCGGAGGGGGGGTGAGTGTGGGCGTGGCTCCTCAGTCACACCATCTTCACACCAGTCCTCTGGTGAAGCACTTGGTGTTGCGCCTGTGGTTTTGGTCTTTGTGTGTTTGCTTCTAATGTAGGATCCAGTGGGTTGACTCTCTTGCCTAAGGTCACAGCAGTATTGCCATGACGAAGAGACGTTTGCCCTGCTTTCATTCTCTGTCAGTCCCTGAGGCAGGCTCAGCCCCTGAAGGCTGCCTGCCTGGACCATCCAGGGTAGCTTCTGCTAACCCTTGTTGGTTTTGCCAGTGTTTAAAAGGTATGTAAGGCCTGATTTGGTGGTACATACCAGCACGCAAGAGAGTGGTGCTGGAAGATTTCAAACTTCATGCTTGACAGGGCTTAGTGAGAACACATATGGAAACACAAAGACTGACTCTTTTACCTGCTACTGGGACCCTTTTCCTCCTACTGAGTTGCCTCGTCCAGCCTTGATATGAAGATGTGCGCCTACTCCTGTTGTAACTTGTTATGTCTTGTTTGGCTGATAACCTTGGGAGCCCTGCTTGATTCTGAACGGAAAGAGAGGAGAAGTGGATCTGGGGAAGAGGGGAGATGTGGGGAAGAAGGGAGGGGAAACTGTGGTCTGAATGTAATATATGAGAGAAGAATACATTTTAAAATAATAAAAAATAAGCTGGGCAGTGGTGGCCCACGCCTTTAGTCCCAGCACTTGGGAGGCAGAGGCAGGCGGATTTCTGAGTTCGAGGCCAGCCTGGTCTACAGAGTGAGTTCCAGGACAGCCAGGGCTACACAGAGAAACCCTGTCTAGAAAAATCAAAATAATAATAATAATAATAATAATAATAATAAAAAGAAAGAATATAAGGCATGATGGCTCACATCTAAAGTCACAGAACTTGAGAGGCAAAGGCAGGAGGATTGCTGTAAACTGCAGGCAGGCACTCTGTGTTGCAGAGTAAGGCACTGTGGAGCTGGAGAGATAGCTTAGTAGTTACAAACCACATACTGTTTTTGTTAAGGACACAAATTTAGCTCTTAACATCCACAAGAGGCAACTTGAAACTACCTATAACCCCAGCTCCACAGGGCCCCCTACACCTCTGGCCTCATGTGTGCATATCTACACACACACATACACACACATGTACACATACACACACATACACACTTTTAAAAGTAATAATAATAAATCTTCAAAAAATAAAGCAGTAAGACTTCACTGGGTAAAGGACCTTATACCAAGCCTGGTCCCTCACTGGGATCCACATGGTGGGAGTAAAGAGCCAACTGTAGAAAGATGTGCTCTGACCTTCACCCATGCACATTGTAATTTTTTCTCTGTAATCATCATCATCATCATCATCATCATCATCATCATCACCACCACCACCACCACCACCACCACCACCACCACCATCATCATCACCAGAGAGAACCCACATGGCAGAAGGAGAGAGAGCCAACTCCTGAATGCTGCCCTTTAGCACACACTCGCATGGTGCTAAGAGTATGTCTACACATACAAACAAAATGTTCATACGCACAAAATAAACTTTAAAGTATAAAGATACAAAAATATCTGCGTGGCCTAAAGTTTGGCCCATGTTCCTTTGTGACTAGGGCAAGCCATTCAGCCTCTCCATTTCTTAGCTGTGTTATAGGTAAAATAAATAATATTTTCCAATTTGCTGTAGTGGCTATAAGAATTACATACAACTTAGATGACTGAATCACAGGCACAGTATAAATTAGAACTCTGACATTACTATAGAGGCATATATATCTAGTCCGTCTATGTCGCAGGCACTATTGTGAGTCACTTCTGCCACTGCAGGCTATGAGGTGATGCTATTGTCTCCATTTTGTATAGGACAAAATTGAGGTGTACTAAGATGTTCGGTAATATGCCCAAGGTCAACGACTAGGAAGTTGAAGACATCAGGCTGGTCTTTTTTGCTTATTAGCAAGGTTCCCCCACCCCTCTGATTTTAATGTGCACAGATGCTTTGTCTGCACATGTAGGTACCTGTGCCACATGGGTACTGGGAACAGTACTCTTGACTGGTGACCCATCGCTCCAGCCTCTTGTTTCAGGAGTTTAATTATTAAGCTATCTCTCCAGCAATCCTCCTGCCTTTGCCGCTCAAGTTCTGTGATTTTAGGTGTGAGCCATCATGCCTCGCATTCTCTCTTTTTAAGCTACACACTTGGCAGACAATAAGAATTTTATATCATACATTGCAGTCAGCTAGGTGGCCCAGTAGATAAGGGTGCTTACCCACAAACCTATATCCTGAGTTTGAGTCTTAGAACCCACATGGCAGGAGAGCCAACTCCTGAAAGCTGTCCTCTAAGACACACACACACACACACACACACACACAAACACACTCACACACACACGTGTGGTATATGCGTACCCCCACCTATAAAATAAATAAATGTAAGGGAAAAATTATCATTTGACAAAGTTAGGCTTGGTGGTGAGCATCTAGAATCCAGCATTGGGCAGGGAAGGCAGAGGACTGCCAAGCTTGAGGCCAGCCTGGACTACATAGGAAGATCTTGTCTCAAAACCAAACCAAACAAACAAAAAAGATTTTATAATTGTCTCGTTACCTTGGAATAATAGTTCAAAAGGCTGAGGTGTTAAGCTGGACATGGCGGTGCACACCTTTAAAATCTCAGTACTTGGGAGGCAGAGGAAGGTGAATCTCTAAGTTTGAAGCTAGCCTGGACTACAGAATGTGCCAGGACATCCAGAGTCCTGTTTTGAAAAACAAACAAACAAACAAACAAACAAACAAATGCTGAGGTGCCATAACATTACCTTTAGGGCCCTTACCTTCATTTAATTTAATTTTGTAAAGATAGGGCCTCAGAGCCAGGTGTAGAGACACACAACTTTAGTCCAGGACTTGGGAGTCAGAGATAGACAGGTATTTGTGAGTTTGACCCCAGTCTGGTCTACATAGTAATTCTCAGGCCAGCTAAGGTTACATTGTAAAACACAGTCACAAAATGGGAACAAATAAAAAAGGTAGGTTCTTACACTGTAGCCCAGGTTGGTCTGGAACTCCAGGCAGGCGGCAGTCCCTTCCCTCAGTTTGTAGAATACTGTGCTTGCAGGTAGAAGTCACTGTAGGACTTCTGGGGGAAGTGCTGTCTACTCATATAGGGTATTTCCATCCCAACTCAGGGTTTTTGAGACAGGGTTTCTCTGTGTAGCCCTTGCTCAAACTTGGTTTGAGACCAGACTGGCCTCAAAAGTAGAGATCTACCTGCCTCTGCTTCCCGAGTGCTTAGATTAAGGGTTTATGCCACCACCACCAGGCTTTTTAAAAGTTATATTTTAAATTACATTTTATTTATTTAGTATGTGAGTGTGTGGAAGCATCCAAGCATATAGAAGTCAGAGGACAACCTGTGGGAGTCAGTTCTCTCCTACCACCATATGGATCCTGGGAATGAATTCAGGTCAACAGGCTTGGCTGTAAGTGCTGAGCCATCTCCTCAGCCCTAATTAAAAATTTTAATTAGCTTGCCAACCAGTGGATTTCCATAGGCTTTTCCATACATCTTTAGTTTGGGTTAACACATTTCTTCCCTCTTATAAATGCATGTATATGTGTGTAAGATCCAACAAGGAGACAACCACAAGTGTGACCATCAGGGACACCATCCATCTCCTTTGAGACAGGGTCTCTTATTGGCCTGAGTTTATCAACTAGTTGGCTAGGAAGGCCCAGGGATCTCTGCCTCCACAGTTCTGAGATTACAAACTCATGGCACCACATACTCCATATTTTTACAGGGGTGCCAAAGATAGCTAGACCTCAATCAAGCCCATTACCACTGAATGATCTCCCCAAGGGTTCTAACTCCCTCCTTCCCTCTCTCTGTCTCTCTCTCTCCTTCCTCCCTTTCTCATTTCATTGTGTGGGTGTACACACACACACCGCAGCTCACACATCTCACACATACACACACACATACACACACACAAACACACACACACACACAAACACACACACACACACACACACACACACACACACATACACTTTATCTTTAAAACCATAAACTCCTAACATTGAACACTTAGGATTATTCATTTTGCAAACATGAAAATTGATGTCTGGGGAGTGTAAGTGCTTGTTTAAGGTCACTTAATAAGACTACAAGGACAGGGGTGGATATTGGAAGCATTCATTTGAATCCTGTAGCTCTGTTGCTGACATTAATTCTGGTCTCTCTGCAGAGAACAGAAAAAATGCAAGTATCAGAGAACAGGAAAAGGAAATAAAAGAGGCCGAAAGAGACATGGGAACTCGGAGCAAAAGGCAGAGCCTTGGTCACAAACAGACAAAGAAAGTGTGCAGGAGGTATTGGTACCTGCTGAGGAAGAAACTGTGCACCCTGGGAACTCTGCAACTGACGCCCTCCCCTTGGTAGCATCCCCCACACAGGCTGTGACTGCAGAACACTGTTCTGACGTACACCAAGAAAGCACTCAGTGCCAAGAAACAGCAATACAGAACCATTCTCAAACACACCAACACAGGGACAAAGCTGAAGACCTCTCTCCTACCATGTGCCAAGAAATAGCAGTACTTCAACATTCTCCTAAAATGTGCCAAGATTTGGCTGAACCTGAGGTCCTCTCTCCTAAAATGTGCCAGGAGACAGCTGTGCCCCAGACTGATTCTCCTGAAGCACATGAAGAAATGGCTGGAGCTGAGGCACTTTCTTTTAAAATGTGCCAGGAAACAACTGTGTCCCCAAATCATTCTTCCAAAGTACCCCAAGATATGGCTGGACCTGGGGCACTCTCTCCTAAAATGTGCCAGGAAACATCTGTGCTTCAAGAACATACTTTGAAAATGTGCCAAGATGTGGCCAGACCTGAAGTCTTCTCTCCTACAATGCATCAGGAGACGGCTGCTCCCAAAGCCTTTCTCTGTATAACACCTGGGGATGCTGCTGGCCCAGAAGGATGCTCCCCAGAAGCACTTCCCCAATTAGATGTCGCTGAAGCCTGTCCACTTGACACAACCACCTGTGACCCAGATCTGGGAATGGCTGGGACTGAAGCCCGAGAATGCACTGAACCTGAGGGCTCTTCTACAAAAACACAGCAAGGAGCAGTGGAGCCTGAATTCATTTCTCGTGAGACTTATAAAGAATTCACCGTGCCTATAGTCTTCTCTCATAAAACAATCCAAGAATATTCACCTGGGCCTGAAGACTATTCACCTGAAACATGTCAACCAATACCTGGGCCTGAGAACTCTTCATTGGAAGCCTGCCATGAGATGTCGGGGCCTGAAGACCTCTCTATCAGGACCTATAAGAACAGGGATGGGCCTAAACACAGTCTTCCAGAAGGAGCCCAGGAAGTAGGTGGGGCCCAAGGGCAGGACCCTGATGCGCAGGATAGTGAAGTCGCCAGTGCTTTCTCTCAAGGTAGGAGATTTGTACAGCAACAACTCCCTCAGAATTTGTGATTTAGAGCTGTCTTGGACAGTAGCCAGTTATTTCAATGGGAACTATGAATCTCACTGGATCTTTTCAAGTAAAATGTATTTTCAGGCTACCAACATTCTATTGGCACATTTCCAAAATATTTAAGTAACTGAAAATTCTAGCTACCCATTTTGAGAAACTACACTAAGAGAAACAAACCTGGAATAGGATTAATTATGTGCAAAAAAAAAAAAAAAGTTCTTTTTGTTTTTTTGAGCTAGCGCTCACGATGTAGCTGTGCTGGTTGGTTTTCATGCTCAAAACAAAATTTTGGTCCTTTGGAAGAGTAGCAAGTGCTCTTAAGTACACAGCCACTGCTCCAGCCCTAAAACACACACACACACACACACACACACACACACACCTTTTAAAACACAGAATCCTGAGTTGGGGGTTGTGGTACACACTTTTCGTCCTAGCACCACAAAGGCAGACACAGAGGAAGGCAGATCTCTCTGGGAGTTCCAGGCCAGCCTCCATAGTGAGTCCCACAAAGCCAGGGCTACACAATGAGACTGTCTCAAAAACCAAACCAAACAAGCAAACAAAAAGCTCCTGGGGCTGGAGGAGAGAGGCCCCAGTACTTAAGAGCATGCACTGCTCTGGCAGAAGACTCAAGGGTTTCCAGCACTCACATGGTGGCTTACAACCGCCTGTAATCCTAGTTCTAGGGGATTTAATTGCCCTTCTCTGGCATCGTAGGGTCCCGCACATACTGGGTACACATAAATGAACACAGGCACACAAATACACATAATTATACATCTTCAAAACAGAGCACCTACCGCTCTTTAAAAAAAAAGAACCCTGGGCTGGAGAGATGGCTCAGCGGTTAAGAGCACTGACTGCTTGCTCTCCCTGATGTCCTGAGTTCAATTCCCAGCAACCACATGGTGGCTCACAACCATCTGTAATAAGATCGTATGCCTGGCAGTGGTGGCGCATGCCTTTAATCCCAGCATTTGGGAAGCAGAGGCAGGCGGATTTCTGAGTTCGAGGCCAGCCTGGTCTACAGAGTGAGTTCCAGGACAGCCAAACCCTGTCTGTCTTTAGAGACAGGGTTTCTCGAAAAAACGCAACAAAACAAAACGAAACAACAACAACAACAACAACAACAACAACAACAAAACCGATGCTTTCTTCTAGTGTATTCATATAAATAAAAAATAAATCTTAAAAAAATTAAAAATAATAAAAGAATCTCAAGATTATAAAACACCATCATTTCTATGACACGACATTTTAATAGTTAAGTATCTAATCCAATGGAAATGGGTCTGCAGCTTCTGCGGCATTGACCTCCCTTTCCCAAGTGAGTTGCTGACAGTGCCAATGTTGTTTATTGAATCTCTTATTTTGTATTTTGTTTGATTTTACAGAAATGGAGGAAGAAAATGAAGCAGATCAAGCCCCAGAACCTCTAGCGAGTCCACAGGGTCCTCAAGAGGCCTGTCCAGAAAACGACATCTATAGCTCTGCTCTCCTTTAACAGTGCTCAGTGATGAAGCTGCAGTCCAACTCAATAGAGCATACACATCTCCTGTGATTTCACTGACACACTGCAGCCGTCACTAAAATTTGCATTGCTATTTTAACTTATGCTTTTTTTCCATTTGTAGATCTTATCTGAAAGAGAGAACTAACATTTTTAAGGCTCTAACACATAGACGATAGTGCGTGCGTGTGTGTGTGTGTGTGTGTGTGTGTGTGTACATGCCTGAGTGCCTGAGGGTGTGTATTTGTATATGGGGGAAGACAGTAGAAGCAGGGGAAAGGTGGAGTAGTGGATTTTCCCCTCTAAGAAGAAACATATATTTGGTAATTCTGAGAAGACAGCAATTCAATAGGAACACTTAGTATTTTGAAAGTATATAGTTTCTTGTAAATTTTGCCAATTATTGATGTTGTAACATCAGAATTTTATTCAAGCTTTACATGTCTCTTTGAGTTAATCTGAATAATTCTATTTTTTTTTCCAAGACAGGGTTTCTCTGTATAGCCCTGGCTGTCCTGGAACTCACTCTGTAGACCAGGCTGACCTCAAACTCAGAAATCCACCTGCCTCTGCCTCCCAAGCGCTGGGATCAAAGGCGTGCGCCACTACTGACGAGCTAATCTGAACAATTCTTATTCTAAAAGTCCTTGCAAGTTATCTTGAAGTTGATAATTGTCATTTATTTCTGTGTGAACCTGGACCTTCTATTTCTGCTTTAAACTATGTTTGTATAAAAATGTCTATTGGGTCATTCCTACGGTCTTTACTGTGTCACCAAGGCAGCATCTTAGCTCATTCTGGGTAAAACCTAAGTGGTGCCATGTCTTTGCTCACTAGTGTTCAATCTGGCCTCATGGAGGAGCAAAACAGAAAACAAATTATTCCAAAGAAAGCACAGAGTGCAACAGGCTATGCCCTGCCTCTTGGGTGTTTTCCTCTCTATGACAGTGGCTTTCTTTCTCTTAAACCTCATGCTTAAAATCTACGTTAAAGTATTATTATTAATAACCTCCCCCAAGTGGGGCTGGAGAGATGGCTCACCCGTTAAGAGTACTGACTGCCCTTCCAGGGGTCCTGAGTTCAGTTCCCAGCAACCACATGGTGGCTCACAACCATCTGTAATGGGGTCTGATGCCGTCATATGGTGTGTCTGAAGATAGCTACAGTGTACTCATATAAATAAATAAATCTTTAACAAAAATAAATAACCTCCCCCAAAGGAAACAATGTTGGCGCCATATGAATAGCACATGCAATAGGAGATATGCTTTTCTATCCTGGAGGGGTGAGGAGGATAGGCACAGGGGACCCAGAGCAGTACAGTTCAAGGTCAAGAGAACTGCATGCCAACCGTGTCAATGTCAGATCCATATTGGAGAACGTACTAAAAACGTATCATAAGATGACTAATCTATTATTGATGTGTAGAAACCCACCTGGACTAGGAGTTTACAGGAGGTCGTAAGATATCTGACATGGGTACTAGGAACCAAACCTGCAAACCTGGGTCATCTCTGAGAGCAGTGTATCTCTCTCTCTCTCTCTCTCTCTCTCTCTCTCTCTCTCTCTCTCTCTCTCACACACACACACACACACACACACACCCCTCCCCTCCCCCTCCCCCCTGTCCTGACCTGGAACCAGCCATGTAGATCATGCTGTCTTCAAAAGAGATCTGCCCACCTTTGCATCCTGAGAGGTATCTAAGGCATACACCACCACACTGGGCCATAGAAAGTACTCCTAACCAGTGGAGCCATTGTCTTTAGCCCTGGATATAGGCTTGTAGACTTAAATGACTTAATCATTTATCAGATAAAGGAGTAAGGCTTTTTTGTTGTTGTTGTTGTTGTTTTTTTTTTTTTTCGAGACAGAGTTTCTCTGTATAGCCCTGGTTGTCCTCGAACTCACTCTTTAGACCAGGCTGGCCTTAAACTCAGAAATCTGCCTGCCTCTGCCTCCTAAGTGCTGGGATTAAAGGTGTGCGCCACCACCACCCCCCGCAGGATTAAGGTTTTCAACAATGAAGTTGAAGTATCCATATTTCAGGAATTCATCTGGTGATGACAGGGACCTGGGGAGGACAGGAGACCAGAGGCAGGAACAGAAACAGTTCTGGGTAGGGAAATATTTGAAAATATTTCCTGATATTTTGTTGGTTTGGATTTTCCTTGAGCTTTTATAGAAGACTAAAAATAACAGACTTTGGCAAATAAAAGCTCATTCAGCAAGACCATGTGCTAGGCTCTAGGCTATATCAAAAAGATAAGCCCAGCCCCCTGCAGAGGGGTGGTACAGAGGAGTGCATAAGCCACCGGGGGGGGGGGGG
>JADRCD010216911.1:34150-48519 GCA_019843815.1 Montemys delectorum
GGAGTCTTCAAGTATACAGGTGCTCAGGACTCTCCCCTAGGGTTCTTATAGTTGAGGTGACATCTATGCATGAACATTTTTGTTTTTATGACTTTATGTCTAAGGTTTTACATTTTTAAAAATATTTTATGAGTATGATTGTTTCCTGCATGTACATGCAAGCTTGGTGCCCACAGAAGTCGGAAGATATCATTAGATGCCTTGGCATTGCGTTTATGGAGAGCTTTGTCCATGTGGGTGCTGGGTATTGAACCCAGGTTCTCTGCAAGAGCAACAAATGCTCTTAACCACTCAGGTTTATCTTTTTTTGTCTTTTTGAAGACAGGGTCTTGTATGTCCCAGGCTGGCTTGAAACTCACCTTGGAAGCATGTATCCATACCTGGCTTTATGCAGTGCTAAGACTGAACCAAGGACTTTGTATATACTAGACAAGCACTCTTTCAACTGAGCTACACCCCTAGCCTTTTGTTTTTAAGTGTTTATGTGCTCTCAGGTACTGGTGTGTGGGTTCAGGGCTGCCCATGTAGGTATATGCCTATGAAACCAGAGGGTGATGTCTGTCTTCCCCAATTGCTCTCCAGCTTATATAGTCAGGTAGGGGCTCTCTTTGAACCCAGAGCCTAATACTAGGGGTAGTCTAACTAGATGGCTTGTTCCAGGGAGTATCTGTCCTTACCTCCTGCAGGCTACTACACCCACTCAGCACTTACATGGGTGCTGGGAACCCGAAGTCTAGTCCCTTACTTGCATGGCAAGTGCCTTACCCACTGAACCATGTCCACCACCCCTTGTCCTGTTTACTTCTACCATTCCCTATAAATTCATTACTTTCTTACTATTCCTATCCAGACACCAGAGCGAATCAAATTATTCCTGTTTTCTTGTTGGTTTAGAGCTTTGAGGTAATGAATTAGAATCTCTTTAAGAACCTCTGAGAATCTCCATTTTGTGCTGCCCTCTTCTGTGGCAGGAAGGGGTCTGGCCATACCAGAGCTCCATCTGAAGCCTTTTAAAAAGGTGTGTTGTGGCTCTGGCTTACCTCCAGAGTGAGGCTCAGAGATCAGCCTGCCTCTGTCTCCCCAGTGCTGGGAATAAAAGTGAGCCATCAGGCCCAGCTTTTAAATGTGTGTGTGTGTGTTCCTGTGGAAGCCAGAAGAGGGTATCAGATCCCCTGGAAGTGGAGTTACTACAAGTTGTGAGCTGTCACATGGGTGCTGAGAATCAAACCTGGATCCTCTGGAAAAGAGGCTGGTCCTTTGAACTGCTGAGCTATTGCTTTAGGTTATTTTTAAAGACAGACTCCTAGGTGTAGCATCTCTTTGAGTTTCAGTATTTGGCACAGTTGGGCACGATACACTGTGACTAGCAGGTCTTTCTGGATGGTAAGCACCTTTCACTTTTCAGTCTTGACTGTCTTATTAACAGCGCCGACTAGTGGCAACTGCAGCTTATTCAGCCCATTTTTACAGCGTATACGTGTTGCCCAAAGGCACTCAAACTTGTTTCTCCAGCTAGACAACAACAGTATCTTCGACGAGAGGCGGGGCGGGGGGGGGGGGGGGGGGACACGACACGGACACTTTGCAAATTTCATGGACAAAACTCTTGAGGGCACAGTATCAAGTTTTAACTTTTTAAAAATTCACAACTTTCAAAACCCTGTCTCCTAATACTGGTTATTTCCTCCTAGTGACTTGCTTAGCCAGTGACAACTCTTGGAAATAGCCTTTCATGGTTAAGGCTTTAATCTGTGGACTCACATATTTTTAATATTTTATATTACAGATAATGTCAGGTGGCTTTCCCCTTCTATTCCTTCCAAACCAACAAGATTTTGAAATCCCCAAACATAATCATGTATGCAAAGAGTTTGGGCGAAAGAATCATACGGGTGGCTAAGGAGCAGGCAATTGGAACAGGGACGAGAAAATACGATTCTTGCTGGTGCCTAACTTTCCAATGTACGAACTGGCTCTTTACTCTCATTTCGGTCCCAGTGGTTTGGAGCACAAGAAAAGTTCCCATTTATTAACTCCTAGCCTAGCTTGCTTGTAACACCTACCACTCTTGATTTACTTGCCGTTTTCCGACAAAGTTATTACTAAAAAAGTGTAGGAGAGTAATAAATATAACCCGCATGCCCACGCCTAAGGAGAATTTTAAACATTTAACGTCCAGTTCTTGGACCGCTAGTTGGCTCAGCAAGTAAAGGAACCGGCTAACACGACCTGAATCTGATCCTGGGAGCCACACGGCGAAAGGAGAACCGGCTCCGGCATTTTGTCATCTGACTTCGACATGCTCCAGCGCACACAATAAACACACCAAAAAAACAAAAAAACAAAACAACAACAACAAAAAAAAAACAAAGTCCCAAACCCTAGTTCTTTTGCTGTGTGATCATAGATAGACATTCACATCCTTTCCCTTTAAAAGCGTGGTTATTTTTGGTCACCGAGGTCGTTTATAATTCAAGGGTATCTTTGCGTGTACATGTTAACCCACATGTCCCACCTTCGGAGGGTACGGTGCAGGCTGTCCCGAGACTGCCATCGCCGCGTGGTGGGTGAAGGGTGGGCCTCACAGCGTCAGGGAACCCACCCTCCACGCGGCAGCCGGGCCGCCATTGAGCGCGTTCTCCAAGACCCGGCACCTAGGGACAACTGCGCAGGCGCCGAAGCCTAAAGCACGAAAGCGGAAGCGGAAATCAGCGTTGGGCGCGAGCACGGTTCAGCGGCCTGTAACCATGCGCGGCCTGGAAAAGGAGGGCCCGTGTGCTACAGCGGCCCCATGTGGGTGCGCTCAGCCGGCCCTGGAGACAGGTAACTTTTCGGAAACAGGTGGCGCCTCAGCCTAAGCTAGAGGGCCGGCTTCCCTGCCCAGAAGAACTCGAACCACCTGACGGGCGTTCTTGTCCTTGCCGCCAAAGTGAGGGTCACGTGCCCCGGCGACCACGTGACGTGCTAACGGGAGTGACGTATTAGGATTTTTGGTCTCGGGGTGTGGTCTGGGATTAGTCTCACTACGGTAGCCGTGTCGGCCCTGTGAGTTGTGTGGTCTTTTTCCTTAGGGAGTCACAGGGAGCTAGGATGTGTGTGACCGATGCCCTCATTTGGTCCTAGTTTCGTCGTCTTTAATCCTCTTCCACAAGAACATGGATGAGGATTTAAAAACAAAACCCCCAAACAAGCAAAAATTATACAGCAGTAATTGTAAATATTCTTGGTGAATACTTGAAAGTTGTCAGAAGCACACACAATATAGTTGGAGAGAGAAAGCAATTCAAAGTAAATGAAGTATTGTTTAGGCTCAAATGAAATAAGATTGAATTCTGAAAGGAGGCAAATGATGCTAAAGTTCAGATTGTCACTCCTGGAAGCCGTCTACAGAGGTGCAGTAGTAGCACTGAGGTCTTTGGCGTGGCTGGCGGGTGTATTGTGCTTTTTTAAAATTTTATTTTACTTTTTGGTTTTTTTCAAGACAGGATTTCTCTGTGTAGTCCTGGCTGTCCTGGAACTCACTCTGTAGACCAGGCTGGTCCCAAACTCAGAAATCCACCTGCCTCTGCCTTCCAAGTGCTGGGATTAAAGGCGTGCGCCACAACCGCCCGGCTGGGTGTATTGTGCTTTAACTTGCATACATACTGTATAATTTTTTTTTCTCTCTGCAAGAGTATCCCTGTCTCCACACTCCTGCCCCGGGTACAAGGTTTCTCTGTGTAGTCTTGGCTGTCCTGGAACTCACTCTGTAGACCAGGCTGGCCTTGAACTCAGAGATCTGCCTGCCTCTGTCTCCCAAGTGCTAGGATTTAAATCAGGTGTAATACATCCCAAAAGTAATAAGAGTTTGTATAAGCAAAAAGTAAGGAAACATGTTGTGGGAGACAGAGCTAGATCTTACTGGTTGTACAAATAAGATGGTAGGATAGGTTTGATGCAAATTAAATAAAATGGAGATCTGAAGTGTCTTTTAAAAGACCATAAAAGGGAATAATTATAAATTATAATTTATGCCATATAATATACAATCAACACATTTATTAAATTAATATAATTTATGAAATTTTATAGCTATAAGTAAAAATTGAGGTGGGTATGCTGGTACACAGTTGTGATCCCAGCAGCTAGGGGATGGGGTTGATGCTGGAGGTGTATAAGTTTGTGGTTGGCCTGAGTAACATAGTAAGACTTTGTATTTAAACATGTTTTTAGTGGTTGTGTTGTGCCTAGATTTTAGAACTATGAAGTCAATACTGAGAGGAAAAGGTATTTTCTTAGATCTTTGACCTTTTGAGTAATGATTCTTATCCAGTTTTCTTCCATAGGGAAGGTTTTAACTGAGCCAATAGGGTACTTGGAATCATGTTTCTCAGCCAAGATTGGTACTCCAAGGCAGCCATCCATTTGTAGCCACTCCAGAGCCTGTTTGAAGATCAGAAAGAACATCTTTAATAATCCTGAACATTCCTTGATGGGCCTAGAACAGTTTTCTCATGTTTGGTAAGTTGCTTTCTAGTTAGAAGTGGTAGAAAGTATGCTGATTGAAGGCAACTTTGAAGTTTGTCAATGGTACCACCCTTATCTGTATGATTATGGAGTATGTATGGATTCCCGTATTCAGTTTGTGCATTTGATTGTTTGCATACTTGGACACCAATAGGAACTTGTGGTTCACTGAGGGAAGACAGTTGTTTTAATACTGCTTGTGCTAATTATGACGGCTCTCTGCTGTTTGGCTTAACATACACCTCCTTGATTCTGCCCGTGGTCATTGTGCTGGTCTCTAGAACAAGACTCAGCAAATTGTGGTCTGTGGGCCACATATGGTCCATTGCTTCCTTAACGTACATGCATGGGATCACAGACTGCGTAGCACCATCTGAAGCTATGTACTGTCTGTGGCAAGCCTGTTGCTTTATGCTTTGTGTGTGACTACCAGTGTAAAACTCTGCTCCAGTTGCAGAATAGTTGAAACAGGATTGGTTGGCTTCAAATCCTAACATATTTATCATCTGACCTTTCACAGAGGAAGTTCGTGGGCCTTGTTGTACGCCCTTGAAGAATTCAGTGTACTCTCCCTAAAAGACAAAAAGCCTTAGAAATTTGGATACTATTTGCTCTCATCAGGAATTCTGTTTCTGTCCATGTTTGCGTTGTCCAACAGGGAAATACAGCGCTGCTTTTAGTTTATCTTCTTAATTATTATTGGTGCTCATGCTAGCAGTTTCATGGCTCCTGCGTAAGTTGCAGGCCCTTGTTCCTTGCTGTGAGTCCTTTGAGTCGAGTTCTTTACTTGGTAACTTATGTAAGGATGACTTACGTATTGTCAAAAGTGGCTAACCCACTGTGTATAGCAAATATCTCCTAGACCTCAATTTAATGGTTTAATGAATTCAAAACTGTTACTACTTTCCCTCATGGTTCTGGCTTTCATATTCTGTTTAGAAAGGCCTCATCAAGTTAAACTTTTCTGAACTTCAATTTCTTTACCCTCAGAGTGAGGGCTAAATTGTACTTCTTATTGCTAAGGTATTGAAATCCATATAGAGCTGAAGATGACCTTAAACTTCTGACCTCCTGCCTCTACCTCCTGAGTGCTGTTATTACAAAAGTATGTCACGGCAGTCACACAGTAGGTGGTGCTGTGAGTTGAACCCAGGGCTTTGTGCATAGTAGGAGAGCACTCTGCCAACTGAGTTCTGCCCCAGTTGAGAGAACTTCTCACTATGTTTTTGTTAGAAAGGCAGAAGGTACGACATGGGTATGAAAATGTCTAGTGTACTACATGGCAAACAGTAGCCACTTAGAAGCAGTGTTCACTTGGCCATGTGACAAGTCTTTTATGTTCCTACTGTATGCCAGTCATTGTGTTGGGTACGAAGAACACGGAGATGACGCTCTTCCTACAAGGAAGGGGAGAGGGCCTATTTTCTTATGACTGATAAACTCAATAAGAACTATTCTTCCTGCTAATTAGTGAGAGATCATATTCCCTTCTCAAATCATTATACAAAAATAATTTCTCCCTTTGTTAAACAAGTGTTTTGGTTTATTTTCAATAGGATTTTGTTTGTTTTTCACAAAAACGGCCATTTGAACTACAAGGCAAAAGTGAAGCCCCCTAGGCTGAACGGGGCAAAAACTGGAGTGTTCTCCACACGGAGCCCTCATCGCCCTAATGCAATAGGACTGACGCTGGCCAAGCTGGAAAAGGTGGAAGGTAACGCTCTCTTCGTCTTTGTCTTACCCTGTGAGAAGTCAGCTGGCATTCACTGCTAGCTGCTGTTCACGCTGACACTGTCCATGTCACCTTTGAGTGCCCCCAGCACTTAGGAACGTGTGATGATCGAGGGCGTCAGCATTTGAAACACTTAGGAAACACTGCAGACAGGCTTGTGGAAGATGCTCAGGGCCTAGTTTATCATTCCACTCTAAAAACCAGTGCTGTTTTTAAGAACTCATAGATTTTGTAAGCATTAGATTAGTAAGAAAATTCCTTAAGACTTGGGATGTAGGAAATACAAGAGGATTAAAATTTACTGGCTATTTTCAGTTGTGATGCATTTCTGGAAAGCAGAACAAAGGTGTCCTTACTTCTTGCAGGCTGAAGGGAGAGACATTGAGCTACGGGGCAGGCTATCAGCTGTGCCCTGTGTTCATGGCTTGGATAAAATTACATTGTAGGCTTTAGCAATGTCCAGATGTAGAAGTGCCACAGTAGTTTGGTTTTAACTGTGTTCTGTATAACCTAGTCAGATATTTTCAGAGTGCTTCTGTTTGTTTGTTTGGTTTGGTTTTTTAATTGTTTTTGATCCAGGGTCTTTTGTATTCAGGTTGACCTTGAAATCCATATAGAGCTGAAGATGACCTTAAACTTCTGACCTCCTGCCTCTACCTCCTGAGTGCTGTTATTACAAAAGTATGTCAAACGGCAGTCACACAGTAGGTGGTGCTGTGAGTTGAACCCAGGGCTTTGTGCATAGTAGGAGAGCACTCTGCCAACTGAGTTCTGCCCAGTTGAGAGAACTTCTCACTATGTTTTTGTTAGAAAGGCAGAAGGTGACAGCATGGGGGTAGGAGTGGAGAGCCAATTCCAGGCTGCATCTCTGTGGCTTGCTCCTGGAGTGGGCAGAAGTATGGACTTGCCTCTTGGACTCTACAGGGTTTTGCTGAGGGTCTTATATGACAGGTTCTCCATGCTCTTCAGGACTGCTTTGCTCTATTTGGGCCCTGTACTCTGCTGAATTGTGCTTAGTTGTTAGGGGGGTTGTCCAGCAAATTTAGTTGCTGATCTACCTGCTTCTGTCAAAGTGGCTTATCAAACTGGACAAGAGCACTTTAGGACATTTTCTGATCACTCATGCAAACGGCATGTTTTGATTAATTACTTTTTTATTGCTGTGATAAGATACTATGACCAAGGCAACTTATAAGAGAAAATGTTTACTCAGGGATTACAGTTTTAGAAGATTAATCACAGTCCATATTTACCATGGTAGGGAGCATTGCAGTGGGCAGGCTTGGGGTAGTAGTTGAGAGCTTACTTCTTCATCCAAATGCACGAGACAGAGAGCAATAACTTTGAGATTTCCAAGCCCACCCCAATGACATACCTTCTCCAGCAAGGCCTGTCTCCTCATCTTTTCTAAACAGTCCCACCAGCTAGGGACCAAGTATTTGAATACGGACATGAACCTTTGGAGCTCATTTGAACTCAAACCACTTTTTTTTTTTTTTTTTTTTTTAAATCATTGACTTGTGCTAGGTCTTGTAAATGGTAGAGATATGTTGGTGATTAACTCAGGTAAAAATTCCTGCTCATATAGATGCATTGGTGATTAACTCAGATAAAAGTTCCTGCTCATACAGAACTTAGCCTTCTGTTGAGGGAGATGAAATCAGAAAAGTGAATGGGCAAACAGTAATCAATAATGAATAATGTAGGGGTGATCATAAGCCAGTCCTCTTTTAGAAGGCCAGTTGATAAGAGAAAGGCATAATAAATACTGTTCATGCATAGGGACAAATAATAGCCTGAGCCATGAATGCTGTGGGAGTTCCCATGAACTTTAGGGTTCTCCTTTGTATTCCATTTAAATAGTGCAGGGTCATCTTTCCAAAGTTCTAGGCTTGCACACAGCATGTCTCACATCTGGGCTTCATGCAATCATGTTTTTCTTAAGTAGAATCAGAGTCAATGTGAGCACATGCTGTGTTTGGGTTCTCATTCAGTCAGTGTTCCAAGAGTCAGGATAGGAGCCTCTGCACCAGTAGCAGGAATCCAAGGAATCCAACAGCTATCCAAGTGGGACAGCAGGAGACCTTAATATTTAGTTATAGTGTCTTGTGCCCTGATCACTTTTTGAGTCTTTATGGACATTTTCTAGGTCTGTATTAACAAGATGATTCAAAGCGTATCCATTTTATAGATAGAACACATTGATGATGTATTTAAAACCTTGCTATTTTCCCAGGGGCCAGCAGAATGGGCTCATCTTTGCTGCCCCTCTTCTGTGAGGTTGTTTGTTAGAGTTCATTTCCTCATAGAGGTAGGATTGAGGATCTCAGCTTTGTGCTAGTATCGGCTGGAAACACCCTTAGGTCCTAAAGCTGCCCATATTCCTAGGACATGTTATGGCTGTTTGCAGCCTGGGCTTCCCCACCTTGCCTGTGCACGTATTCAGTCTGCAGGGAGAGTTTATTGAGTTGAGGAGTCCTATATGGAACTCATCATAGAGCTCTTTGCCATATTCTGTGGCTTAAATGTAAGTTGAACTCAGAGAAGGGGTTACCCAGGGCATGAGCAGCAAATTGGGGCATGTCGGGCCTTCTGAAGTCTGCTTGCCACCGTGGAAGTGCACTCTGGTCTTGGTGACACACTGAATACTGGCGTGTGCCTGGGATGTTGCAAAGACTGGTGAACAGGTGTTCTGAGACTTGCTCACTCTCAGGGCTCAGAGGTGTCAGTAAGCCATTGCCATTCTTTATGAGAAAGCTTGAGTGGAGGTGTGATACTTGGGCCTCTGTGGGACCCAGAAGAAAGGCAGCCAGGAAGGTTTGTAAATGACGTGTTCTGTGAGAGCCTTGAAGAGTAGTAGTTTCTAGATGGAGATGTGGATTTACAGTCAGTAAGGGGGCTCAGTGGGGTCAAGGCAGGTGTTTGACAGAGACTTAGGGGATAATCCTGTCCTCCATTTGCCTTTACCATCATCCACTGTAGACACACGAGAGGATCTTTATTCCCCCTTCAGGTGGAGCTGTATACCTGTCTGGAATTGACATGATACATGGCACACCTGTGCTAGACATAAAGCCTTACATTGCTGACTATGACTCACCACAGAACTTCAATGTACAGAATAACCATCATAAGCCTGCGGCCCAGGCTGAAGGCACAGCTAACAGTTGTGACCTGCGGCTGCTCTCAAAGTGTGGGAAAGCACAGCCTTGCCACAGCACCAAGGAGAAACCGAAATGTCTTGAAGACAGGACCTCAGAAGAAAACTCCCAGAAGCCCAGAGACATGTCAGAAGTCCAGCACACTTTGCCAGAGGACGGAGAGAGAGTGGTAGATTTGGCACTGGAACCAAGCAGAGGTGAGAGTGTGGATATGCCTGAAGATCAGCTTGGCCCAGTGGAACTGAAGAGCTTTCTGGAAGAAGGCACGGATAGACCAAGGAAAGTGGAAGGTGCCTTGGTTCTGAGGGGGAGCAGTGCAGAAACACAGAGGGATGCTTCCTGCCATGCCAAGATAGCTGACAGAGTGCCCTGCAGTGTCGTCCCCAGCTGGGTGAAGGAGGCTCCTGTATCCCCTTTACAAGTCCGCTTTACTCCTCATGCAGAGATGGATCTGAGGAAGCTCAGTTCAGGAGGTGAGTTTGGTTACCCTGGGTCTCCTAGAGTGAGTGAGAGACGAGCTCATGTTCCTTGTTGTGTTTCGTACTGTGCTGGGGAGCAGGACCAGTTCGTGTTAGCTACAGACCCAGTCAAATGATGAGCTTGTCTTTATAACGATTCTAGTCAGGGTTGACACTTGTGAAAGCGTTTATATGCACTCGGAGTATTTGTCATGGTGACTGGATTTTCAGGAGCAGGTTATAAACTCTGGTGCACTAGCACTGGCACTTTCTGATTGAGAGCTGTTTAGTTGGGTGGTGAGCCCAGGTCTCAGAAGGCATTTGTGGAGAGTGGCTGCTGCCTCAGGAACTATCCCTGACTTGACCCTTATCGTTCATTTAATATTTATTGTATTATTTTAATCATGTGTTTGCAAGTGTATCTGTCTTGGGGGTTTGTGTCCATGGATATAATGGTGGAGGTCAGGGGAGACTTTGTATCTCTTGGAGCTGGAGTTACAGGCATATGCGAGCTCACAACATGGGTACTAAAAACCTAACTCAAGTCCTTTGTATGAGCGGCAAGTGCTCTGAACCATTGGGCCACGTCTCCAGCTCTGCTTGCCTTTCTCTGTTCTTTTTTGAATAGCAGCCATATTGTGGCTTGTGTTTGGTCTATACTTGGATGCACTCAATTTCTTCCTTGCTTTCCTATCTAGCCAAAGAGGTAGCTGTTTTATTCTGTCAGGGCCCCTAGGATCTCACAGCAAAGAAGACCCTCCCGCCATAGTGCTTTCCCCTTTCCCCCACTGGCATGCACTTCCTGCCAAAGAAAGGTCACAGGACCCTGTTTTGGAGCATATTTAACACATGGTTCTTAGCGTGTGTTTCCCCAGCCCATAGCAGATGGAGAGTGAAGGAAGCTGCTGGCTGTTGAGAGGTGGGAATGAGGATGCTAGCAAGTAGCTGGTTTCCAAGGAGATAACAGATATCCAAAGGCGTGAGAGCTGTTCTTGTGTTACTTTTCAGTAAACAGCCAGCATGACCATAGCAGGAGAGACATGCACTGTTTACTGTGCTGCTCCTCACTGGGCTTCCCCAGCACTGTCCTGGCCTTAGGGAGAAACAGCAGTTAGAAAAAGGGTGAAGAAACGAAAACTCAAGGTATAGCAAGTCAGCACACTGCTGTGCAAAGCACACAGAAACACTGTCAGAAGGTGATGGTGGCACAGGACATCGCGAGGAAAAGGGCAGTGTTAGCAGGTTACATTTAGAAATAGATGCTGTGAACAGACAGCATGACAAGGCAGCTCTTAGAAGGACCACATTTAACTGGGGCTGGCTTACAGGTTCAGAGGCTCAGTCCATTATTATCAAGGTGGGAGTATGGCAGCATCCAGGCAGAGCTGAGAGGTCTGCATCTTCATCTGATGGCTGGTAGGAGAAGACTGACTTCCAGGCAGCTAGGAAGAGGATCTTAAAGCCCACACCTACAGTGACACACCTACTCCAAGGCTACACCTCCAAATAGTGCCACTCTCTGGGCCAAACATATTCAAACAAAGACTGCTTGTCTTTCTTGTCTTGGAACAGTGTAAAATATAGTGTTTGTTATTTTGGAGGTGTTCATATTAACTCTAATGACAGTAAAGACTTCGTGAAGGTGATAGTCTCTGAAATGAGTATGTTTCCAGACCCTGTTCCTTCCGTGTGACGTGCAGCACGAGCACGTGTCATGCTGAAGCTCATTGGTTCAAGTGTGACCTGCATGGTTGCAATCACAGCCTTCTGTCTTTCTCCTTGCAGATGCTAGTCAGACGTCATTTCAGTACTTTCATTCCACAGAGGAAGCCAAGTGTGCCATTGAGGATGTGTTGTCAGCAGATCCTCGCTCTGTGTACCGACGGAAGCTCTGCGAGGACCGCCTTTTCTTCTTCACTGTGGACATAGCACATGTCACCTGCTGGTTTGGTGATGGCTTTGCAGAGGTTGTAAGGATTAAACTGGCTTCTGAGCCTGTTCAGGTGGCTGACCCCGAGGAATCCTTGGTGGCCCTGGGGTCTTGAGGAGCCCACTGCAGTTTCAGAAGCTCCATTGGCCTCCGGATGTGCCTGCTCCTGTCATCTTACTGCTTTGGTTGGTGCTGTTTAAAATATTTATGTGAAGGAGATTTTGTTGTTTTTTTTTTTGTTTTTCTTTTTTAAATATTTTATTTGTTTTATGTATATGAGTACACTGTAGCTGTCTTCAGACACAGGAGAGGAGGGCATCAGATCCTGTTACAGATGGTTGTGAGCCACCATGTGGTTGCTGGGAATTGAACTTAGGATCTCTGGAAGAGCAGTTGGTGTTCTTAACTTCTGAGCCATCTCTCCAGTCCCTGTTTTTTGTTTTTTCAAGACAGAATTTTTCTGTGTAGCCTTGGCTATCCTGGAATTTGCATTGTATACCATGCTGGCCTCAAACTTACAGAGATCCAACTGCCTCTGCCTCCCAAATGCTGGGATTACAGGTGTAGGCCACCATGCCTGGCAAAGGAAATGTGTGTTAATAAACTTACCTGAGAACTGTAAAATCGAGAGTACTCACTGTGGGCTTTGCTCCATCGCTGAAGTCTCCCACATGCTGCCATGGGGCTGCCTGAAAACCCTTACTCTCAGTGCTGATACAGAGAACTTTCCATTTTATTTTCCTGGTTTTTCAAGACGGGGTTTCTCTGTGTAGCTCTGCCTGTTCTGGAACTTGCTCTTTGGACCAGGCTGGTCTCCAACTCAGAGATGCACTTGCTCCTGCCTCCTGAGTACTTAGATTAAAGGTGGCCACCACACATGGTAACAGAGAACATTCTAACAGGGCCTTTCATGTTACATCTGATCCATTCAGCAGTTCACATTGGCCTTCTTCATTCAAGAGCTCTTCTCTTATATGTTCTCTGTTCTATTGTAAATCATACTGAGTTATAATGTCTTAGGACCAAGTGACTGCAGAAGTCCTATGGATCAAGTCCCTGCATTTGAGGGACTTACACACACACACACACACACACACACACACAAAACTCTGAGCTTTGAATATTCTTGAATTAGCAAGCCCTTCTCCCAGCCTCAAGAAAGCCATTGCTGCCTTGTTCCTGACTTACTCTGTGACTGTGAAGAAGCAACTGTGACTCAGCTGGGCATGATTAGCATGAAATGAATGCGATGTAGACTGAGTTGGAGGCAGACCCTATGGAGCCCAGGCTAGCCTGAGACTCTGATTCTCTTCTCAATCTCCTGGGTATGGGGATTATAGGCCTACACCACCACACCTGGCTCAAGATTCATTTTGTGCCGCAAGTCATGGTTTGTGGAGGAGGTAGACATAAACAAGACAGTGTATCACAGGTTGATAAACTAATTAACAGCACACAATTCCTTGCCGTGTAGGAAGTGATTGTAAGAATGTGTGGCTTGTAGGAGATTGTAATGAGATGGGCTGAGATAACTGAAGATTTACGATCGGAGTAACCAAATTACACACCTGTCAACATGACGCTCTTTCCTAATCACAGCTGCAGATCTCAGAGCTGATTGACCACAGTCTGGAAACGACCCCACAGCCTGTGGAAACTTGTCCAGTCATTGTGGCTGATGACATTCCGCTCCTAAGCCACATTGGTTTGTAGCTGTTTCCTACCTTTGACATTTCTTGCAATGTTTTGGGACAAGATCTTAAATTCAGTTGTTCTAAAGCTTTTAAAAACAAAACAGAACAAAACAAAAAGATAGTCAGAGGTCGTAAAATAGCACGAGGTCCCTTTTAGCCTTTATCGGGCTCCTTCCATAAGAAACATCTAGACATCTATCTAGTATAGTGTTCTAGCTCAGAAGTTGGCATTCTGATGCCTTTCTGTTTGTGTTCTGTTCGTGTGGATATATATTGTGTGGATATGTCTTCATGTGTAGATGTGGGTGTAGAGGCCAGAAGTGGCATTCACATTTTTTTTAAACATTTATTTATTTTATGTATGATGTACACTGTCGGCTGTCTTCAGACACACCAGAAGAGGGCATCAGATCCCATTACAGATGGTTGTGAACCACCATGTGGTTGGTGGGAATTGAACTCAGGACCTCTGGAAGAGCAGTCAGTGCTTTTAACTGCTGAGCCATCTCTCCACTCCCACATTTTATAAAACTATTAAAAACAAACAAACAAAAACCCTTGAAGTTGGGCTTGGTGGCACACACCTTTAATTCTAGCACTCAGGAGGCAGAGGCAGGCAGATCTCAGAGCTTGAGGTCAGCCTGGTTAACAGAGTGAGTTCAGGGCTATGCAGAGAAATTCTGTCTCAAAAAACCAAAATCAATCAAACAAACAAACAAAAATCCTTGCAAATCAGTAAGAACATCACCCAAATGAACCAGATCCAGTGACTCTACAACTTACCGAATGTCTATCGAGTTAGAATTAGCATTTGGAATGGAAGTTGTAGAGTGTCACATTAACTTTACGGATTGAATATACTTTATACTATTTTTTTTTTTTTTTTTT
>JADRCD010216912.1:0-12565 GCA_019843815.1 Montemys delectorum
TCTGGCTTTTATTTCCTTTCAGCCTTTAATATTCTTACTTTGGTATGGAAGCTTAGTATTTTGATCAGTATGTGGCAGGAAGATTCTCCTTTCTGGTCCAAATTCTTTGATGCTCTTTAAGCTTCTTATACATTTATAAGCCTCCCTTCTTTAGTATTACGGAAATTTTCTTCTATGACTTTGCTGAGAATATTTTCTCAGTCTTTGAGCTGAGAATGTTCTCATTCTTCTATGACTAAAATCTTAGGTATTATCTTTTCATAGTGTTCCAGATTTCTTGGAGGTTTTATGTCAGAGACTTTTTAGATTTAACATTTTCTTTGATTGATGTATCCATTTCTTCTATTGTACCTTCTATAGCAGAGGTTCTCCCATGTATTTATTGTGCTTGGGATGCTTGCATCTGTAGTTCTTCACTTACTTATGATTTGTATTTCCGTGATTCTGTCAGGTTTTTGTTTGCTTGTTTGTTTGTTGTGTTTATTGCTTCTATTTCCATTTTCGTCTCTTGAACACTTTTCTTTCTTTTGTTCACTGGATTGATTGTATTTCCCTGTACTTCTTTAAGAAACGTATTCATTTTCTCTTGAAGGGCTCCTATCATCTTCTTAAGATTCGATTTAAGGTCATTTTCATGTGCTCCAGCTGTGTTGGAATATCCAGGGTTTGTTATAGTAGGATATCTGGGCTCTCATGATTCCATATTTCTCTTGCTATTGTTGATTTTGTTCATATGTTGACCTCCATTCATCTGGGTTTTGTGATTATAATAGGTTGAAGTGTGAATTTCTGAGTTTATCTTTTTTAGGTGGGTGATTTGGGGATGTTTTTTCCTTGGTTTCCTTTCCTCTCTTGTTTTTTAGCCTGAGTAACCTTTGGTCTTGTGAGCAGCCAGCTCAAGTAGGGTCTTTTTTTTTCTTTGTTTACAGTGAGCCACTCTAGCATGTAGCTAGTGTATTTATTCTTTTTCTATTGGATATTTTATTTATTTACATTTCAAATGTTATCCCCTTCCCCAGTTTCCCCTCCAGAGTCCCCTATCACATCCTCCTTCCCCCTGCTTCTATGAGGGTGCTCAAATACTCAAGGGAAGAAATACAGAGATGAAGTGTGGCGCAGAGACTGAAGGAGGCCATCCAGAGGCTGACCCACCTGTATATATCCATCTCATATACAGACACCAAACCTAGACACTATTGCAGATACCAAGAAGGGTCTTCTTTCTTGTTGATTATTGTTGAGGCAACAGGGTGAAAGAGCATCTGCTGAGAGGATGGGGCATACCTTCGGGCTGTTTGGTGTGCTTTAAGGGGAGTTGTCAGGCAAAGGGCATATAGTCTGGGTTTCTTCTTGCTTGTGCAGCATCTGGGAAAGCATGAAGCCTTGTTACTTGTCAGAATGTCTAAGATAAATGCATGCAAAACTTTTGTAACTTCTGTACATATTGATTATATAAAGTGGTACTATCTTTTATTCTAATGAAGTCATATACTAGATTTCAGGTGTAAGTCCCCTTGCACTGATGTATAATCCTAATGATATATTACTGAATTATAGCTGTTACTATTTTATTGAGTACTCCATATTTATATTCTTCACAGAATACTAAAAATTATTACCTCTTTATAAGAGAATATGGCTTTTAATTTTCTTATTATAATTAATGTATCAACATAAATGATATATGCTCAAATATCTAATTTTGCCACCATATCATTTTATTATACATCAATATCATGAATTGTATTTCCTTCCTTCTCTAAAATAGGTTCTTAACTGATGATTTCTTTTTAATTTTATGTTTTCTGGCAAGTATAAAAACCAGTAGTACATGTTTGGACTAATATACAAAGTAGGAATCAAGGTGCTAAATTGATTTTATAATGAACAGATTTACATTATACATCTTTACTGCCCTGAAACTTGGTCATATAGGCTGTGAGTTCTGTGCAATGTTCTTTATCTACCTTGTCATTTCTATTCCTAATTTGTTTTGCATTATTCATGTTATCCTTTGTCAAGCTAGTTTTACCAATAGACACTGCTGTGGGAAAATCTGAATTGTGCTATTTGGAATTCTGATAGAAATAAGTGTAGCAGCAGATTAAGAGCAGTCCTCTCACAAAAACAAGTATCTAATCATGTAGCTACAATCACCTGCCTATTTAGGCTTCTTTCACTCAGTCAAAGCCTGTATTAACAGCCTTGTCTTCAACAAGGCATCTCCTGTGTCAGAGGAACCCCAACATGGAAAAAAGGGATGCAGTCAGGTTGTGTGAAATGAAGTCACCAAAGTGTGGCTGAGGGTCTGCTGAAATTAAAGATCTAGGCTGAGCTTTATTCTCAAATGTATGTCACAAGCAGTTGCACATGTTTTCACTGAATGTCACCAGGCAATAAAATCCTCTGTACTTATTTGAGTGGTCTGGGCTTTAATCTGAGGTCTTAATAGCTCCCAAATGTCTTCCCATCATTTACTAGAACAAGTCAGAATGAACGAAAGTACCTAGTACTGAAGTAGAAGGCTAGAGGCAAATTTTCCAATGACACGCTGTTCACAGTGATAGATGCATAGTGCCATTACATTCAAGGAAGTAGAACTGATCTCTGTATAATCCCACTGCTAGTTAAATAGTAGGAATATGTCACTGAAAATGTAAAATCTATGCTGAGGACATCAACTTCTAATTGGATTATAAGTATTCCAACCATTATTTGTCAAGCATGAACATAAATATGCTTTCTTTCAACCATGTCCGTCTTTTTTACAGGGCAAGTGATAGAAGTTGAACAACTGCAGCCTATCCTTGAGAGATCCAGATCCATTTCTTTATATTGCTACTGCTTGAAGATCAATAGAAATATTATTTATTTCCAGCTGAAAGTAATGGTTGGCAAATGGATTCTTTCAATAGGTGATTGACACTAAATGTATGTCTACCAAAGTATAAGGGACAGAATGTGGAAGGTCTCTCAGTGGATAGAGCTTTGGACCATGTGAAGCAATAACTGGCCAAGCTAAGGTATACTGTGGTTCAGAAGGTAGTAAGCAGTTTAACAGAATAGGTGAGTTAAGACTTCTTAAATTAGTTGTCTAGTGAGTTCATTAACACATCATGTGGTATGTTTTGAAGGCTACACATAAGCCCAATCATATAGAATCCCACTCACCTTAAAATGATACAGTTTCTCTTCACATTGCACATTGATGAGTTAACAAAGGCTACTAACACTGATCCTCCAACACGCTTCTCTTCCTGAGACTATTGCCAGGTTCCCATCGTCAAGAAAGTTTTAGCAGGCCCTATGCACCTGACAGAGGCGAGCCATCAGTTCTTAGTAGAGTGGATGCATTCTGCAGATACTGGCTGGCATTTCTTGCCACAAGTCTCTCTCATACATTCTGATTTCTCAACACAAGTCTCGCACAGTTTTACATTAGAACAATGAGTGGCTGATGAAAACACATGATGCCAACCAAAACAATGAGATCCTCTTCCTTTCACACACTGGCCAAGGGACCCTGGGTAGGTGGATTAGTAGTACAGACAGACAATTATACAGCTAAGATACCAAGGCAAGTACATGGAACAATAAACTGGGCACCAGGGATATAGTTCAGTTGGCAGAGAACTTTTCTCTTGAATTTGGTTTTGATAATGATATTTTAATCCAACAACAGAAATAACAGAGTTTTCCAGTCTGATTGACAACATGTAGAGCGGGCCCAGGGGACACACCTCTCTTTTCTTCCCCAGCATTAGGATTTAAGCACTTTCTACTAGGCCAGTGGTTGTGTAGGTGGATACTGGGGGTTTGAGCTTAGGCCTTCATGTTTGTATAGCAAGCACTTTACTCGCTGAGCCATTACCCTAGTCCCTATTCATGTATTTTATAAAAAATGAACATATACTGTTTAAGATTTCTATGTCCACAGTGAGCTACCCAGTGAACATCTGTAGATAGTTAGTTAATGTCTTAATTAGAACAATACATATATTTTGCAATCTTTATAGGAAATGATTCTTATGAAATTCCAACAAACTAGCACCAAATTTATATTAGAGAGAGAAAATTAAAAATCTCATTATATTATAATAAACTCAGGCCAAGAACAATTCTGCCTGTAAAAGTAGCAATTGTATTTGAAAAGTCTCCCAAGCTTTTTGGTGGAAGGGGTGAGAACTTTTGCTAACAGTGCGTAATTCCTTACTGTCTTGTGCTATCTAAATAAAGTTGTCCTGCCATTAGTTATTGAAGGTGGATCCCTTTCAGAGAAACTTTGCAATTTTAATTACAGCAGTTGCTTGTTCATCAAGTCAATGGAGTCTTAATTGAATAGTGTAATCCAAGTTGCTGACTTGTCATCAACAGTTCAAGTGCCAGAGACTGCTTCTGTCTGCTGACAGAGTAAACACTGTTCACTCTCCCAGATCTCCCTGCTGTCTTCTTTCTTAATGAGTTAATGAGCTAATGTTTGCAGTAGACTGTGAAATTAAAACCACATGCTGTCTACTGTAATAACTGAACATTTTCACTAGACAGATTTGTATTTCACCCTCACTGTGACATGCTTTTTCTATTTACAATAGAATAAAATATGGTCAGCTACAAAGAGGTGCAGGTATCTGATGGACAAATAAGTATTTGCAGCATGAGAAACAATTAAATAACCTCAGACACAAGGGACCTGGGGGACATGCAGGAAGCACAGTAATAACTATTAGCAGACAGAAGAAGAGTGTCCAGGGGGAATTCCTGTTACAGGAGCCTGGCTCAGAAGGCCAGGTGGTACCTTACTGGTCCTTTGACAACCCAGAGTACTGAAGCTCTCACAGGGTATGCCATTTGAGGAAGCTTTCCAGGCAATTTTGGTCTAATAATGATGAAGCTTGTTGTTACCAAGAAATTAGACAATGGAAGAGTGAATTCACAAATGTAATCTCTTTCCAGCAAATCCAGAGTAGGCATAATTTCCTAAACTATAGTAACACTGTCCTGAGCTCTACATACTATCTCACCTGGTATATTTTAGTTATCCCTCATTTTTTAATTTTTAAATGCTAACCCTTATAAATATTTAAACTTACTAATTTCTTAAACTAAAAATCTAATAAATCAGGAGCTAGGCAAATTTAAATAGAGCCCTCTTTCTTTTCGCCATCTTTACAATAAGATTTATGATACAAATAAGAAGCTTAAGGGAAACCACAGTAAATTTTAAGAAAAATGGGCTGCATGTGAATAATGCAATGCAGACTATAGTGTACAAGAGAGCCAGCCCTGCCAGCAGTCAAAGCAGGGAAAATGCATGTGTGACTTAGGTTCGGAAAGTAGCTTATAGGAAGAAAGTAGTGTTAGCCTTCATGATGAGAAGGGACTATAAAAGTAACTTTTATTCCCTGAAGTGATTGTCATCCCCGAACCTCAGTGCCTCTATCTGCTAACCTAAGCCTAGTGCTGGAAGCTTCTAGCCTCCATAGCATCTAATCTAGTCCTAGATTTTTTCAGCTTCTAAGCCTTACTGCTGAATAAGCTCATCTCTTCCTTGCTCTTTCTGATCTCTGGCTGGCTGATTCAACTCAGCTGTTCTGGCTCTAACTTCTCTTCAAACTGACTGATTCATTCTGACTTTTTTTTTCAATGTCTTCTGAATTATTCTGCCTGGTCTAAAACTAACTCTATTAGTATGCTCTCATCTTCTGCCTACTTCTTATTCTCTGGCTTGTTCTGTGTTCACCTTGGTCTAGTTTATTCTCTTTGCAACATATTTAAATTGTCCTAGTAAAGCCATCGTCGTCTTCTTCTTCTTCTTCTTCTTCTTCTTCTTCTTCTTCTTCTTCTTCTTCTTCTTCTTCTTCTTCTTCTTCTTCTTCTTCTTTTTCTCCTCCTCCTCCTCCTCCTCCTCCTCCTCCTCCTCCTCTTCTTCCTTCTTCTTCTTTCTCTCCCTCTCCTTCTCCCCTCTTCTCTGCCCTTTTTACACTGTTGACTTAAGTGCCTTCCTTTTTCTCTCTCTTCTTATGAGAGTTAGACATATCCTACTCTGTCAAATCTTTCACGGATTCATCACTTTGTCTGCCACTCAATTAGACATGAGTTCCAAACTTAGGGACTTCTTTAATCAAACTAACTTTACCTTCATTGTTTGCGATTAAAGGAGAGGACTAAGAACATATCTGTGTTCCATCCAGAGGAATTATATGTGTGGGGTAAGGTTGAGTCACACCCAACTAGAAGCAGTTTTTTTTTTTCAGTAAATAACAATCTTGGTGTTTACAATGTGATTACATATTCCTGCAACAAATAGCATTAACAGGCAGATATTTCTTTGAATCTTCTAGTAAAAATAGGTATGAGAATAAAGGAAGTGACAAAGAAAATCAATAATGGATTGGGGAGATTATCAACTTGACCCTTGCAAGAGGAAAGAGAAGGATTTTAAGCCAAAACACATGGAACAAGTACAGAAATGGAGGGGAACTCAGTGGTAATCATTAGCTTTTGTATATGTTGTATACATCTCCATTAATATTTTGGGATCATTAATCATTTTAAGATTAAGAGGAAATTAAGGTTAAGTAATTAATCAGATTCTGGACTTACCTGTAAAATTAGAGGAGAATTGTCAATATTTTAGGAAAAGCATGTTTTTAAGTGTCAAAGAAATGAGAAAATGAAATATAGTGGCAGTTGTCCTTTAATATATGACTGAATGGACCCAAGCTGGCAGAGGAAATTCAAGTGCCATTAAAAATGAACAAATATGTGATGAAAAGGTTGAAATGATAGAGAAAAAAGAGTGGTGTGTGCAGTATGAAGCGAGGAAGAACTGAAGATATGTTGGCAATGGCAGATAAGAGACATATCTGGTGGACAGGCTGTTGTCATTGCCTATTAGGGTCAAGGGGATGGGGTACAACAGCCTGGAGATTATGGAAATGCAGTCAGTTCCCAAACCAGACATTGATTTGTGGGATCTCTCTGGCTCTGGGTAAAGACAGAAGCCCAAGACAAAGAAAGGTTCATTTTCTGAATTAGACCACTTTGAAGGCCCATGGTTTTCTGCAAAGCTACTGCAGTCAATGTTGGTATATGTGGTCTAAGCTGCTGCCCCCAAGATGGGATGTAACATGGGATCCATGTGGATGTATGCAGTCTGGGCCACACTGACAGATGACTTTGTGCATCCTCAGGCTTTGTGGCCTCAGGGTGCCCTCCTAATGTAGCCATCTGAGGCCATGTTGAGGTCCATGGCTCCTGCAGCTGCTGAGAGCAATAAGTTGGCTGATGGCTCTGATACTGCCAGGGACCATGTTGATGTTTGAGGCCCTTGTTACCACTGAAGCCCACCCACTAAGATTTTCTCAGTCTGGTCTTCTGCCTGAAACCATGTTAAAGTCCAAGGAGGTTGGAGAATTGCCCCACCACCACCACTATGCAGTCCACAACAATTCGGTGTAGGCAGTCGTGTAGGTGTGGGAAAACTGAACCAGTAGTGCCACTGGAAATTTCACTATTCTCCACGGAGCATGTGGACAACAGAAAATCATTTTGTTCTTTCCTTCTTTTGGAGGAGGAGTCAGCAGTGAGGTGGACTGGAAGGTGAGTGCCATTAGGGTGTATGATGTGAAATTTCCAAATTACCAATTAAATCAATCAATTAATTAAAAAATAACTGACTGAGTAGCAGGGTTCAATTTTTGAGATACTTAAACAAATTCAATTGTTGTTGAATAGGAAAACTACCTCAAGTTTAATAACATCACATTTACATTTAAATAAATGTACAATAAATAAATATCTCATTGAAGTGCTGGACAGTGGAAAACAACAGCTAAATCTCTGAGAAGTTAATTATCTACCAAAGGAAAAGAATAAGATGAAAATCTACATGAACACATCAGTTACTAAAGAACTTCTCATGCAAAAGTAGGTTTGCAATCCTGCATATAAACTCCATAAATAGAGACATCATCTAGACTCTGGAAGGGCAGAGATCTGACTACAGAATTCAGCTCATTGCTATTTCATTACTTGAGTTAAAAGTTCAGCTAGAATAAATATAAAAGTGGCATGTCCTTTAGAGAAAAGTTAACATACAGGCAGCAAAGCACACATACTGATTTTTTTCAAGGATGATTTCATCTGGTGCAATGTTTTTTGGAAAGCACGAGAGGACTTGCATCCATTAGGGTGCATGCCTATAGTCTGCGTACCTTGCACTGAGCAGGATTAGGATTATTGAATTAGATCTCTTTTTTTCTGTTTCTCTGTCTCGGTCTCTGTCTCTCTGTCTCTCAGTCTCTCTGTCTTGCTATTTCTCTCTGTCTTTGTCTCTGTGTCTGTCTCTATCTCTGTCTCTCTCTGTCTCTGTCTCTCTCTCTGTCTCTCTCTACTCTCTCTGTCTCTCTCTCCCTCTCTAATGTGTGTGTGTGTATGTGTGTTGTTAGGGGTGGTATTTCTGTGGGTATATGTGTTTCTGTAAATGCAGATGTCTATGGAGACCAGAAAAGGTGTTCTCTTTCTTGAAGCTGGAATTACAGGTGGTAATGAATGATCCTATAAACTATCCATTTGAATGTTGGAAACTGAATGGCGGTCATCTTCAAGAGGAATAAGTACTCTTAAACACTGAGCTATCTCTCCTGCCTAAAACTTGTCCTAAATAACAAACATGAGGCTAAGTTGTAGTACATAGTTCACAACTACTTCAAAATAGCAGTGTGCCTTAGTAACTTTTCAGTTGCCCTGAAAAGACATTATGGTTAAGGCAATTATTAAAAAGGTTTGGGGTGGGAGTAACATTTTCAAAGGTTGACTACATGACAGTTAGGCTGTGGAGCATGGCAGCAGAAAGGCATTATACTGGAGTAGTAGATGAGAACTTAGCTTTTGGGACACAGCCAGGCGAAAGAGTGCTAGCTGACTGTCCTGTGGGCTTTGAAACCTAAAGCTTTTCCTAAGTAATATACCTCCTCCAACAAGGCCACATGTGTCAATCTTTCCCAGACACACACACATACACACACACACACACACACACACACACACACACACACACACGACAAATGTCAATACAATTATGATGAAAACTTCTTGAATATACATTTAAAGTATAATTCTAGTAGCAGTCCAAGAACGCTCCCTGTATTGAATAGTTCCTGACAATCCCTGAGGATTAACATCAATTAGTGAAGTAGATATATTTCCAGAGACTTGTTAGGATGAATGATGCTTAACCAACCTGATGCAATTGGTAAATAGATAAATAGTGTAGTGTATGAAACCAAGGTCACGTAGCTCTTTCATACCATCCTCTACAGGGTAGAGCGGCCTCAAGGCTAGGCAGGTAAGCTACAGAATGAAATAGACCTGGATTCACATTCTTGTGCTGTGTGTTTTTAAAGCAATCCCTATCAAAACACAACTTTGAGCTTCACAATATAGTACTCAGAGTTTGACTCAGAATCACTATAGAGACTGAGGCAAACCTAGGTATCCATATGATAGAATTTCGGAGAAGATGATAAAGCAAAGGACAGAGGCTCACCCTGAGTGCGAATGTTTAAATCCCATGAGCTGGAGTCTGGAATATAATAAGGGAAGAAGGAGAGAGTGTGTAGAGGGCTCATATTCATCTCTCTCTTCTTCTGGGTCTGCTGAATCTCAAGTTAGCAAAGTGTCCATGCTTCAGCATAACTATTTCTGTCTCTTCTTAGTGAGAGTTGTAGTGATTCAAAACAAAAAAATAATGAAGCTTTGAATATGAAGAAAATATATAGTTTTGTGAGAAAGAGATCATGAATGAGCTTAAAATTCTGGATAAGAGAGATCAGATTGTAATTGTTAAAGTTTAGTTAATTAAAATATCAATTAAGAAACCAGGAACATTGCATCAAGACAATGAAATTGGTACTATGTGGGCAAAATGCCACCCATTTGTACTCCACAAAATAATGATATTTTAAGGCCTTTTACTTGGAATATCCAACCAAAGTTCTAAGACATTGTGTTGGAGCTGGGATACCAAGAAATTGTTTCTCTAGTGCAATCAATTATGCTCTGTGAGAGGCCCCTACTTCTGAAATCTTGGAGACACACTGAGTTAACAGCAGCAATTGGCTTTATCAGCTTTATGGCAGATAGTAGGAGAGAGTATTAGGATGACAGGGTCACAGAGGCTTACAAAAGTGCCAGAAAGTGGCCTGGTGAGATGGCTCAGCAGGTGCCGACTGCTCTTTTGAAGACTCTGAGTTCAAATTCCAGCAACCACATGGTGGCTCACAACCATCCATAATGAGATCTCATACCTTGGAATGCTGAATATTTATATTATTACTTGTTAAAAGTGGATAATTTGCCTTTTATTTTTTTTAGATCCCCAACTAACAGATGCTTGAGCATTGGAGAAGACTGGAATTTTCAACTGTTTTATCTGTAATACACTTTGGTTCCCCATCATAGGCATTTTGTTCTTTGGGACTGGCTTTAGTCCTACAAAAGCAAGGGCTTAAATAGTATCTTAGATATATGAAAAAGCAGCAGTTTCTATTTCTTAGTTTGCCATTGAACTTCTGAGCTCAAGAATTTTATCCCCCTGAATCCTGGGACTGCAGTGACTGTGTATTCCAAAACAAGCCTCTGGTATGGTTTTCTTCAGTACTTAAACCCTCTATTTAACTCACAGGATTTTTATATCCCTGCAAATGATCTATTTGTTTGTTTGTTTGTTTGTTTGTTTTATTTTTAATAAACTCATTGTTCCCCTACCAAAGGGTTATCTGGGGAGAAGTGCCCCAGTCTTCTACCTCATATCTGCCTACATGAAAGCCCTGTGAGATTACGGCAACGAAATACTCTCCACTCTATGCTATGGACTGGCAAGCTGACATCAGAGAAGTTCCTTTGCTATGTGAGTAACATAATTTTTGATAAAGCAAAAATCAACATCAGTGGCAGCTGTTACAAAGGAAACACGATAATAGGGGAGTGAAAAGCATAAAAGTTGTTAACGACAAAACTTGAATAATTAGGAGCTTAACAATGAATGACTGAAGTGAATGTCCAGACCTAGGATAGGATACTTTTTGATATAGAATGGTTGGACAAAGCAGACCTAAAATCAGACCTCTGTCCATGGTGTTCTCTGTTTTAGGAGACACTAAGAAAGAATGCTGTTGAGTTGAATGTTCACTATCACTAGAATGACAACAATTTTGGGTCATTTCAACAGAAAGAAATTCTGCCCCATTTCACCAGAAAGAGCTGCTAAAACTACATTGGTGAAGTCCTGCATTCAAGCTAGCTCTCTAAATCAATTTGAATACAAATATATATTTTGCTTCAGTTTCCTTAGCAATGAAGATACCCTCTCTAGCAAAGGGAATGAGTGACTATGAAAACCACCAATATCACTTCCTACTTGCTTTTCCCTCCTCTATAAAATAATACCAAAATAATGATGCTCCTTACACACTTGATACAATTGTGTAAATGTCATTTTAACCTAGCATTGTTGTAGATTTTGCTTCAGAAGACTATCAAGTGCTCTCAGTAACAATATGTCAAATGTCAAGGAAGAGTGAAAGAACAAGCAGGAGACATGTGAGGAGTCAGTGAAGTAATTCAGCTCCTGATTGTTTTCTATAATGGTGGAGGGTCCATGACCTCATGGGTTAAGAAAGATGGATCCACACTAAACATGACACAGATGAAACTCTTTAAGGATGTGGTAGAGTTGGAGACTCAGAACAACAGGGTACAGAAGGAAAATAGGTGTTTGAGAAATGGATTTCAGAGTGTTTTCCAAGGATATCACCTTAACCTTGAAGAATGAGAAGAAATCTATTAAAAAAATTAGGAAGACATTCATGGCTGAAAAGATCAATTTTAGAACCACTCTATACCAAACTAAGTGATGAGAAAAGTGTGCAAGATATGGAGCTGCATTTCTTTATGCTGGGGTGAGGATGACTTAGATTGAATTAAACTTATCTACCTTGAACTGCCCATCCAGATAGTGACTTTACCCAATGCCCCAAACCTGATATGAAAATATGTATTTTGCTCACATAATATTTGGAAAATAGTATTTCATACAGCTTTATGTGATTTTCTATTTATGTTGCCGTCTTACCATTATTAAACACTATCACATGAATAATGAAATTAACATGTGTACTCTTTAAAACTTATAACTTATGAGAGAAATCAAGGTATGCATATATTATAGTTAAGAATGGGTACATACGGGGTGTAGAGTGAAATTATAAAACTATGAAGGTTAATTAGGTATAATAAAAAGTACATTAAATCATTTATTGCTATCAATCTTGCTTTGTAGCAAGAGCTCTAATTTCACAAGACCCAATGACATAGACAAAAGATAGTTCAGTGTGTATAATCTCCTATAATGAAAATAAGGCATACAAATGTGGGCCACTTTGAGATTATAAAGTAAACTAGAAAGCATTATCTTCAACATAAAATACCAGTTTTCACAAAAACCTAATTGTTCCACTTTAACATGTGTGCTGCTACCACAAAAGAAAATGGGAATCTTCAT
>JADRCD010216913.1:0-24326 GCA_019843815.1 Montemys delectorum
GTCACCTGAGTTTTTTGATCTTAGCCATTCTGACTGGTGTGAGGTGGAATCTCAGGGTTGTTTTGATTTGCATTTTCCTGATGACTAAGGATGTTGAACATTTCTTTAGGTGCTTCTCAGACATTTGGTATTCCTCAGTTGAGAATTCTTTGTTTAGTTCTGTGCCCCATTTTTAATAGGGTTATTTGGTTCTCTGGAGTCTAACTTCTTGAGTTCTTTGTATATATTGGATATTAGCCCTCTGTTGGATGTAAGATTGGTAAAGATCTTTTCCCAATCTGTTGGTTTTAGGGCAACTCTTATAAAGGAAAACATTCAGTATGGAGAAGGAATTGAGAGTTCTACATCCTTATCAGCAGGCAGCAGCAGGAAAGACTATGAATGACACTGGGCATATCTTGAGCATAGGAGACCTTTAATCTCTCCCCCTCAATGGCACACTTTTACTTTCTCTAACAAGGCCACACCTACTCAAAAAGGCTATACTCCCTATGGGCCAAGCATTCAAACCATACATACTCAAACCACGACAAAGGCATATGATATTATGCAGCATTAAAAAATAATGCTGAGTGTGGTAGTGTGAATCAATAGTCTCAGGGAAGCTTGAGAAGCTGACACAGAAAGATGACCTGAGCCCAGGAGTTCACTATGTTTGGAAACATAGTGAACCTTTATCTAGAAGAAGAGGAGGAGGGTGGTTGTAGGAGGATGAGAGGGAGGAGGGGGAGGAAGAAGAGGAAAGAAAGGAGAAGGAAGAGGAGAGGGAGAGAGAAGGAGGAAAAGGTGCAGGAGGAGCCAGCCATAGCAGCACCAAACAATCTGATACCTGGAACACTCTGTATAAAATCAGCTCCGTCATTTGCAGCCTACAGAAATCTTGGTTCTTCCTACAATACGAAGCTGAAGGGAAACATCCTGGGAAGTTCCTATTTAGTGTTTTCACATGTCCATCAAAAGACTAAGAATATTTCCAAGATACTCATCTGCTTTGTTAAATTTCACAGCCTTGTGAATCCCGACGGGGGCTGTTGTAGAATGGTACCTATACACCCACGATGAATGCCAGCAGATAGGCTGACACACGAGCTTACCCCAGAGTCAAGACTCCAGTGTCAGATGCACCTTAGACACGTCTCCCCAAGTTCAGAGTCAAAGTGATCTGCAGGCAGATTTTCCCTGAATGCCTCTTTTGGCTCTAATTTGAAATTACTTATTCCCATCCCAGGTTAGCAGCATATCCATGTAGTGGAGACAGAGCTTTGGTAAATTTCCAAAGCCCAAGGCTACAGCCATCAGTGCCAAATTACTCTGCCATGAAGTGTAGTTATTGTGGGGGCAAGCTTTTGCTTGCTTACTTGCTGCCTCCATGGGTACCATGTTTCCCCAGTCTTTCCCCAGCCCATGGGCTGACTACAACATTCTAGATCCAAGGCTGTATAAGACCCAAGCCTGGACCATCAAGGAGCCCCATGCACCTGACTGTAGTGACTCCCGGGAAGGACACGTGACTCAGACAGCTTGTCCAAGCCTGTCCTGGGCTGGAACTGTTTGGGATAAGGCATGATCTTTCTGCTGGATTCCTTTGCTATAAAGACAGTGTAAGTGAGTGTAAAGTTCCCAGCGACCAGCTTCGTTCTTGCAGAGAGAGTCTAAGTGTTGTAGTCGGCACAGTGAAAGTAGAACCAAGAGACAGGAAACAGGACTGTCTTAAGCCAGGGATGCTTTCAATGAAGTTTCTTTTCTAGTGAAAAGTCAGGTTCAGCTGCGTTCCACACCTGCAGTTGAATGTTTCTTACTAAACTGGATATTATATTTCTTTCTTCCACCTGCAGGCTGTGTACATTGGCAAAAATTCAGATAGCAATCAACTTATCTGATGAGCTGGTTCATTTGCAGACTCTCCACTTCTTGTAGTGTAGATGCCGTGAGTCAACAATGAACTGGCATCTCAGCTATGGTTGTCGGCTTTGACCAAGTCTCCCTGTCCTGGGGCTTAGCCTGCTGTAGATGATAGGGAGACCAATCCATAGAGTCACTGGTCAGCATTTTACCCAAGACCTTTAAGATGTTTCAATGTACTTGGGTGAAGCAACAAAAATTATTTTACTGCCATTACTTGCTAACTCCTTAATTAATTGACCAGAATATAGAATTTCCTTAGACTTTGCCTAACCATGTAGACTGATCTTGTGTATTTTGTTCAGCATAAAATTGGAGGAAATTTCAGGTAAGTTTATTGTTTTGTGTTCTGGGATTACAAACATGACTTATTTATGCAATATTGATAGTGTGCTAGAGTTTTAATATGGTAATTCTTTTGTATATATGTGTTGCATTGTGTTTGTGTGTGTGTTTGTGTCTTTGTGTGCATGTACATGGTACACATGCAGGTGGAGACCAGAGGTTGATGTAGGGTGTCTTTCTCAGTTACTTTCCACGTGTGTGTGTGTGTGTGTGTGTGTGTGTGTGTGTGTAGATCATCGTATGTGTCTCCCTCTACTTCTTTCCAGCTTACTTTTTGAGAGAGGGTCTTTCCTTGAACCCGGAGTTTCCCACTTGTGCCAGAGTAGCTGACCATCAAACCCACAAACCCACTGTGCTGGGATTGCAGATGTGTGGTGGTGTGACTGCCTTTCCTTCCTTCCTTCCTTCCTTCCTTCCTTCCATCCTTCCTTCTTCCTTCCTTCCTTCCATCCTTCCTTCTTCCTTTCTTCCTTCCTTCCTTCTTCCTTCCTTCCTTCCTTCTTTCCTTCCTTCCTTCCTTTCCTTCCTTTCCTTCCTTCCTTCCTTCTTTCTTTCTTTCTTTCTTTCTTTCTTTCTTAAAGATTTATTTATTTTATGTAAATAAGTACACTGTTGCTTTCTTCAGCCACACCAGAAGAGGGCATCGGATCCCATTATAGATGGTGGTGAACCACCATGTGGTTGCTGGGAATTGAACTCAGGACCTCTGGAAGAGCAGTCCTCTTAACCGTAGAGCCATCTCTCCAGCCCCCCGTGACTGCCTTTCTATGTGGTGACACAGATTCATACTTTGGTCTTCATGTTTATGCAGTAAGCACCTTACCCACTGTGTGTATGTGTGTGTGTGTGTGTGTGTGTGTGTGTGTGTGTGTGTGTGTGAGAGAGAGAGAGAGAGAGAGAGAGAGAGAGAGGCAGAGAGAGACAGAGACAGAGACAGAGAGAGGCCCAGATCTCATATTTCTTTAGTTTTAAAACCAGGAGCTTATCCAGTTTCAGTAGACGGGATGGCTGATAGGCTCTGAGGATCACCCTGTCTTCAACCCCATAGCCTTTGGGTTATAGATGTGCGCTGCTGGGCCTAGTCTTTATGTGTATGCTACGGGTCTGAACTCTCACTCTCATGACTTCAAGGCTTTATTGCCCTGGAATATTTTATTAACTGAACCATCTCCATAGCCTCTAGTGTGGTAATACTTAAAACATTTAAAAGAAACATTAAAAATGAAGATGCAAACAAAGCATATAATACACTGTTGATGTGAGTTGCTAGGGTGCTGGGAGAGGATACATATCAACAGATCAAACACACTTTAGCTATTTACTGACCTGTCAAATTCTCCTGTAATCTCCAGGCAATGTGCAGGACCGCGCCTCCTGTCTACTGTAAGTTTCTCCTCTCATGTCTCATCCTGTTATTTAAAAACAGCTTTACTGAGACAGAAGTCACACCCCACACAATGCACCCATTACAGTATATAACAACAGTCTGCGCCTGCTGTGTCGTACTGAGAATGAACTCTGCTCTAGTTATTTCTTCTACTGCAGCTGTCGAATCACAAATAGATTGCTTGTGAACTGGCTTCATTTCATGAGAAAAACCAGAAATGATGTGCTATAAAAAACAAAAAACCCAAATCAAAACAAATACAAAGTCATGGTGAGTATTGTTGTTTTCTTTTTTTTTTTTTTTTTTTTCTTTTTTTCTTTTTTCTTTTTGGTTTTTCGAGACAGGGTTTCTCTGTATAACCCTGGCTGTCCTGGAACTCACTCTGTAGACCAGGCTGGCCTCGAACTCAAAAATTTGCCTGCCTCTGCCTCCCAAGTGCTGGGTTTAAAGGTGTGCACCACCACCACCCGGCCTGTTGTTTTCTTATTTTCTTTTTCTTTCTGGAATAAAATCTAATGATGACAGTTTTCTTAAAATAAAAGAAAGACACCACTTCAGCCATTAAGTGCAGTAGTATGGGCAAGTGAGTCACTGTCACTGTGAAGTTAGGCTAAAAGGAAACTCTGAAAGGGCACAAACTCTCACAACCAAAATTCTGTGGATGAAAATAAAGGCAATAAAACCAAAGGAAACAAAGGCAAGGAAGGCTGTGGAGTGACAGCTGCTCCGAAGGAGGGAGAGCAAGGGATGGAAGGCTGTGGAGTGATGGACAGCTGTTACAAAGGGGCAGAGCCCAGGGTGGAAGGAGTGATAAACAGCAGAGGCGGAGCCAGGGATAGAAGGCTGTGGAGTGGTGGACAGTTTCTCTGGAGGGGCGGAGCCAGGGATGGAGTGTAACACTGTTACACTGAAGATAACAGAGGAGTCAAGTTCTTGTTTTGTGGGATGCCACAGCATTGAAATAAAGTAACAGGTAAATGATAGAGAGATGGAGGCCTTGCTTACTTTTAGCTTCATACACTGTATTCTGATGATTTCCCCTTCTTCAACTCCTCCTAGATGGTCCCTGCCCACCTTTTCTGTCTTTTTAAAAAAATATAAGGAAGCAAGTAAGCAAACAAACAAATCCTTAAAAAGTTTACACACACACACACACACACACACACACACACCACACTCAGAAACCATAATATATTAGCAAAAGACAAATAAGACAAAAAAAATGTCCAAAGAAAGGAACATAAGACAAAAAAAATCTAAAAAAATACTATCGAGTTCACTTAGTGTTGGTCATCTACTGCTGGGCATGTGGCTTACCCTGATGTGCGATTAATATACCCAATGAGACTCCATTGGAGAAAATTATTTTTTTTCCTTTGCAAGTGAGTGTCAGTTGCAGATAGTTTCTTGGCCAGGGGTGGGAGTCAGTGTCCATGTCCCCCTCTCAACACTGGGACCCCATCTGGCTTATAGCTGTGCAGGTTGACATGGTCTGAGTTCATGTGTGCATCATTCCTATAGGAAGCTGGGTTGGCTAGTTTTATGTCAACTTGACACAAGCTAGAGTCATTTGAAAAGAGAATTGAGAAAATAGTCTCAGAAGATGGAGCTGTAAACAGACATTTTCTTAGTGATTGATGGGAGAGGGCCCAGCTCCCATGTGGGAGGGGCACATGACAGGTCAGGACCATGATATCCTGACCTGTGACTGTGCTGTGGGCTGAACTCCATTCTGCTGGCTAGGTTCCACCTTGGGTGTTCAGTGACTCCCCATGACTAATGCCTGGAGTGGGTCAACCTTCCCAAGTCCTGCCATTATTAATAAGTTATCTCCTTCTCGTGCATGGCACATCTACACTCAACTCATACCAAGAGTCACAACTACAAAGAGGATGAGAGGAGACAAGCATAGGTTTGAAGGATAGTACCTTTCCACTCTGTGGTTCAGTGTCTCAGGAAACACCCAACACCTGCTCAGCTACTCTTTACTATTTCCTTGTAAGATGCACCTAGACCCTTGTCTCTGCTGCTCCTTCTAGACACAGACTTTAGATTAGAAAGATTTCTGAAAGAAGGAAGCAGAAAGATGGCAAAATGCCCTTTAATTTGTCTTCCAGATTTAGAATAGTTCTTAAAGATCTCCCCTCTCTGGGCAGACATAAACCAGGGTCCCTCAGGGGATGACAGTCTTGCATGACATTCTATCCATTCGAGCCAGAGGGACTGGTTACAAGATGACCTGGCTTCCTTCCCAGCATGCTTTCCCCCCACATGTCACATGTCCTGTTTTACACATGGAGAAGTATTGTCTATCAGACCATCCCATCACCTTTTATTTCACGACTTTTATAATGGGTGATTTTAAAATGAATTGTGTGGTGGATTGAATGAGAAATCCCTTATTGTCACAGGCATTTGAAGACTTAGTCCTCAGCTGGTGGCACTGTTTGGGTAGGTTTAGGAGGTGTGGCCTTGCTGGAGGAAGTGTGTCACTGGGGGCGGGGGGGCGGGCTTTGAGCTTTTACTAGCCCTGTACCATTTCTCTTTGCTCTCTGCTTCCTGCTTGTGTTTCAAGATGGCTGCCATGCCTGACGTCTGCCGTGGTGGATTTTCGTCCTTCTGGTCTGTAAACCCCATAAACCCTTCCTTCTATATGTTACCTTGGTCGTGGTGTTTTATCTCACTAACACAAGTTATTATATAAGAAACAAAGTAAGATAAAGATGCCGGGAAAGACTTGGCTGTCAGAGGCTGCGGTAAGCTGGACCATGTCTGTCTACTCCAGTGTCTTAGTCTCTGAGGCAAGTGAAAGTGTGGGAGTGTCTTCCTGTGCGTGTCAAAAATCAGTGGAAGCTCGCAGAAGTACAGAATACACCAGTCTCACTTTACCTAACAAGAGCATTACCGGGAAGTTGTTGAAATGTCAAAACAAATCCTGTGCTGTGCTGGAAATAGAAAGAGGCTCTGCAAACTTCATCTGAGACGAGACGTCATATTTAATTTCCCGACAGCTCTGCAGCCTTAGGGGCTGGGGTCCTGGGGCACCTAGCAGAGAAGTCCTCGTGTATGAGGAAGGCTGTGAGGGGAAGGAGGTGTTCGGGCTGAAGTCCCTCCTTTTTAAATCTGCACCAGGCAGAACTCTCTCCACAGCCTTCTCTGCTAGACCCAGCTGCACACCTGAGAGGAGGAAGGAGAGATGCATCCTTCATTTCCGTACCTACGCTCCTGGCTGCACTGGGAAGGGGTAGACGCTGCTAGGGTGTTTGGTGATGAGAGCGGAACTGAGTAGCCTCTTGCCCTTGTGCTGGGCCTCACCTGATTTCTGTTAATTCCCTAAGATGGTGCCTGTCCTAGGATTATTATCGCTATGATGAAACGTCATGATCAAAGCACCTTGGGGAGGAAAGGGTTTATTTGGCTTACACTTCCACATCACTGTTCATCATCGAAGGAAGTTAGAGCAGGAAGTCAGACAGGGCAGGAACCTGGAAGCAAGAGCTGGTACAGAAGCCATGGAGTAGTGTTGCTTATTGGATTGCTCCCCATGGTTCTCTCAGACTGCTTTCTTATAAAATCCCAGACCACCTGCCCAGGGTTGGCCCCAGCCATAATACTCTGGGCCCTCCCAAATCAATCACTAATTAAGAAAATGCCCTACAGGCTTGCCTACAGAGGAGGCATTTTCTTAATTGAGGTTCCCTTCTTCTGATGTCTTCAGTTCGAGTCAAGTTGATATAAAAGTAGCCTCTGAAGATCTTACTGTAAGAGAGAAGGGACAGGAGAATTTCAGGTAGAATCAGGGTACTAGAGAAAACAGTCTGTACGAAAGGTGCCTCTCAGCCACGCCACACAGGTCTTGGTTTCTGCTGTGCAGAAAGCCACATCTGGAGATGCCTGCAGTACTGTCCTGCACAAGCAGGTCTCTCTTAGTGCGGAAAGCCCCTTCACTTCTAAGTCTGTACTCCTTGATGACTGTGCCTTCGGGTGAAGGAAAACTTTGGTATTTCTAGAGACCTCTACAGTTTGGATTGACGGGATAGCCACTTGTTTTCTGGGCTGAGACTGGGCCGAAGAGTTGGAAGATCGGCCTGTAATGATGTTATCCCCGTTCGAACCGGGTCACCAGTCTCGGCAGTGTCAGCCTCCAGGATCTTTGGGTGCCCTGCCCGGGCATTCTAGGGTCCTACTTTATAGTTTTTATATTGTGTCTGAGGTGTTCTTCCCTAAGGAACTCTGGACTACAGAAATTATATTTGTAGCCAGGGGATTTATTTATAATTTGCTACAGATGGCCAGTGGCTTTTTCTCTCTTTCTTTCTTTCTTTCTTTTTTTTTAGAAGCTGCCTTCCTTCTTCCTTTTGCATTTTCCCACACCCACTCTCGCTTACAGTTGGCAGCCTTCCCAGTACCTTCTCACCACTAGGGACTTATATTAATAGTCAGGTTTTGGTGGCAGGGGGCGGGTGGTGCCGGGAGGGGAAAGCAGGAGCAAACTAGCATGAGAGAGAGCATGAGCCCCCAACTGGATTGCTGCCTTCTGTTTTCTCTAATTATTAATTTTTACATCACTGATTCTTTATACTTATGAATTAAATATTAAATAGAGGCCAAAGTCTTGTGGCCAGGAAGAACGGTCAATACTCACTGGCTGCTGTAGGACAGGATGGGGTTGGGGAGGGCAGCTCCCAAGGATGTAAGACTGCAGCCATAGCGGCTTCTACAGAGAAGCAGTGGGGGATGCTGGGTGCAGGTCAGAGGCTGAGAGAGAGGTGAGAATGTGTGGCGTTGTGGAGCTGGACAGGTCTTGATTGGAAAGACCTCCCAGTGACTAACAACATCTCTGAGCTTCAGCCAACATTACTTTCTTGGTAAAATGAACTCACAACGTTGTTATGATAATCAAACAAAATGATATATGTGAATGTGTTTACTTTCACACATAAGGCACTTCATAAGTTCTGTTTTATCTTTCCTTTCATTAGGCGGGAACGAGAATAAAAGCCAATGACTGAAAATCCCCATGCACTATGAATATAGCTTCCATTTTTCTTTTCCATAATATTTTCATAATGCTCTAAGCCATATGGGTAATTGTTTCAACATTTAATTTTCCACTGAATTATTTAATTACATTTATGACAAGCATGTATTATTTTGAGCATGTTAGCGGAGCCGTTAGCTTATTCTAATGGATTTACAGTGTGCCCAGACACTCTTTCATTGCTGATTCTGTGTTGATAGAAAACTATGTTGCCTGCTGAAGATTTATCTTGCTTCAACCATGGTTTAATCAAATGGAATTTTTTTTAAAAAGTCTAGATAAGATCCCCCTAGAGGAAAGGAGCAAGAAGATTTTCTGTAGAGACCATATTCGAGCCTAAACATTGATGGGGCTGGCAGCTCCCACTTTTACCCTCCAGGGTAGCAGCAAATGTTTGGTGGATTTCTTGCTTTGTGCATAGCAGAGGAGAACTGATATGCTTGGATGTTTCTTTTCCAAGAGAAAGTAGTCCTTGTGCACATCTGGAGCTGGTCATTTCTCTGGTCCCAGATGGGTTTGCAGCCCACACTTCTGTGAAGGCCTTCTGCCTGCCTCAGTTTTCACTGCTTTTCAAAGGGATTTTTTTTTTTTTCTCAGCGAGGAAATAACATCGGCTGCCAATCCTTCCCCAGTTAGTGCTTCAAGACCAGGCTGCCTGATGGATGCTGGGTTCCCTAGTTAGCACTTTCAGATTTTTGAACATCCAAAGCGTCACTGAATCAAGCACACTTTTCAACACCGTCACTCTCCGCAGCTCCTTGCATCTAGGCTAACCTTTGGCTTGCGAGCAGTGTTTGAAATGAGCCATGCCAGCTTCCTAACAGTGTCCCCAGCCTATAGTTTGTCCTTTGTTAGATGGTCGGAATTCTTAAATGGGGAGTAGAGATGAGGTTTGGTCACACGCTGATTGCAAGGAGGTTTCCGAGCACAGGCAGAGGGCAGACTGAAAAATCCGTTATCGATGTCTGTTTTCCCCGTACTGCGGCTTGAGCTGCAAACCAAGCTTGCTGAGGGCTAGGTCACCACTGTGGTGCTCTTAGGAGCCCTTAGGAGATGCTGAAAATGTTGTAAGGTGAGGTCTACCATGAGATTTTTAAGTCCTAGAGGAGGGTTATGAGACCACAATCCCTTTTCTTTCTGACTATCAGGAACTGGCTTTGTTCCACCATGTGCTCACTGGCAGGATGTGGCTCCTTGCCATAGGCCCAAAGGCAAAGAGGCCAGTTGTTATGTCTTGGAACGTCTAAATGTGTGAGCCCCAAATCAGCTTTTGTTTTTCCTAAGTTGATTATTTCAGGTATTTGTTACAATGACATCTTTCACCTGCCTAGAGGCTCCCTCTGGGAACATTCCAGCCATTCTCGAGTGTGTCCGGGACAGATACTGTGCTTCCATAGTGCTCTGTGAGATCCATGGGGGTACAGCAGGCTGGGAGAGGATCCCAATTAGGAGAAAAGGATCCAGAGGCAGGCAACAGAGTCAGAGAAAGTCCCTGCTCAGGGTCTTAGGAGTTGCACATGAAGACCAGGCTGCAGAACTGTTACATGTGTGCGAGGGCTTAGGTCTATCCCATGCATACTATCGAGTTGACTGTTCAGTCTCTGTGGGCCTTTAGGGGCCCAGGTTAGTTGATTTTGTAGGTCTCGTTGTGGTGTTCTTGACCTCACTGGCTCCTTCAATCTTTCTTCCCGTAGTTCACAGGATTCCCCAAGTTCTGCCTAATTCATGGCTGTGGGTCTCTGCATCTGTTTCCATCAGTTGCTGGGTGAAGTCTCTCAGGTGACAGTTATGCTAGGAACCTGTCTGCAAGAATAGCAGAATATCATTAATTATGTCAGGAGTGGGCTCTCTCTCATGGCATGGGTCTCAAGCTAGACCAATCATTGCTCAGCCATTTCCCCAGTTTGGGGTTGAACAGATAGCTCAGCAGTTAAGAGTACTGAGTGTCCTTCCAGAGGACTTGGGTTCAAATCCCAGCACCCACATGGTTGCTCACAACCATCTATAGCTCCAAGATCTGACACCCTCACACAGACATACATGCAGGCAAAAAACCCCCAAATGCATATAAAATAAAAATGACGTAAAGTAAAAAAGAAGTTTCTAGGTGTGACTTTTAACAATACTTCCCCATGCTTGCTCTCCTCGTGAAACACCTGGAACCTCTGTTCATTGTTGGCTTTTCTAGTTCCAGCTTTGGTTCAGTGAAGACCAGCTGTGGTGTTGATCTCCAGAGCCATCACCTGTATTTGCGTGTGTGTGTGTGTGTGTGTGTGTGTATTTGCGTGTGTGTGTGTGTGTGTGTGTGTGTGTGTGTGTGTGTACTATGCACACATCTGCATTTGTTGTCTACACTCTCTGTAGCATCTCGGCTGTTTCTTAGTTCACAGTTAGGAAGGCGAAATGGTTTCTCTGCGGACTAGGCAAGATGCCAGGTCGACCAGAGGCTTCTTTCCCTGTTACCATGCCACCGGCCTCTTATGGAGAGGTGGAGAAAAGCTTCTGCCCTGTTCTTCCCTCACACTGCTCTGAGGGGAGACATGACAGATCTAACTTTGGTAAGAGATCTTTGAAGGCCTTGTATGTTAGCTGAAGGAGTGATTCATATTAAGAATAGGTAGTTATGGTGGAAGAGCTAGTCAGGGAAATGGCCAAGCTTCCCAGGACAAACTATAGCAGTGTGAGCTGGGTGGTGGGCATACTCCATGTACTTGTGCCTTGTGAAACTGAGGCCACACACGTGAGAACGGCCTACATAGTATGGCAGGTTTTAGGTCCAAGTTTAGTGCAGGGTTAGGGATTTGGTGTGACTTGGATATAAATTGGTCACTCCATCCCTGTTTTGAGACAGAGACTCTCTCTATAGGTCTTGGATATGTCTTGGAACTCACTATGTTGACCAGACTGGCCTTGATCTCACAGAGATCTGCCTGCTTCTGCCTCCTGGCTGGACTGTTGCTTTTATGCAGAGTGGGTAGAAAGTAGAATCCAACCTCCCAAAGATTCAAAAATTCACGGAAGTAGATTTAACAGAGGGAGATGAAAGATGGCTAAGATCAGTTCTTCTTCCAGGAAGTGAGGGAGACGGATGTGTAATCATGTGACCGTAACACAAGAATGAGTGACATAATGAGGCAAGCAGCTGCACACAGTGGGAGCTGCACACAGTGGGAGCTGCACACAGTGGGAGCTGTAATCAGTGGGAGCACCACAGAGCAAATGATTATATTCAAAGTAGAGGTGGAGGAAACCCATATAGGAAAAGAAGTAGGCCAATTCAGACTCCAGCAGGCATGGAGGTGAGGGAGAGACTCTTCCAGCCCTTCTCATGCCCAGGCACTCTTGCTGTACCAGTGACTGATGGGCTCCACATGCTTCTCCGACTTTCACATTGCAGACACCCCCACTAAAGAAGCAATCCAGACTCCTGAGAGGCCCCAGGACCCCCTCATCCCTGGAGATGTCCTACAGACTTAAAGCCACCCTGGTTAGAGATGGGTGTTAAAATTGTGTTTGGAGTAAAACTCTGACTTTAGGGCAGATTAGAACACCAACACAGACTATTTCTTTCCACTTTGGGATAACATTCCTTTTCTCTGTGGCATATGTACTTGCTCTCAGAGGTTGTTCTGGTCTTTCTGGCCTCTTAGCATCCTCCTCCCCACCCTGCTCTCTCTCTCTCTCTCTCTCATTAGTGAAGCTCCACTCTCATCTCTGAACTATTCATATCAAGATTTTGTGTTGTGGGTTTTACTCCTCAGTAATCATCACATGATTCGTGGTAATGCAGTAGAATTCCCTTCTAGCCTGAGAACACACACACACACACACACACACACACACACACACACACACAGAGATATATAAATATACATACACATTTATACACACACATATATACACATATACATACATACACATATATACACACCAAGCTACCTATGATCTAGGAAAACTATGGCCTCCCAGTAGTGACCCCTGCTTCCACCACCCACAAGAGTTCCCTTCCAAGCTAGTGCCCAGGCCTCCCTCCTTGGCCCCTTTGACAGCATTGTGGACGAAGACAGAGCTTGGGTGACTTCATGAGTGTGCGCCCTTTGCAACCCACCATCAGATGAATGAATAAACGCTTTAATTCTCTGTTGTTTGTGGTTCAGTTCTCTATTGTTATTGAACGTCATAACCCTTTTGGACAAGGCACTCTGAGTTTCAGCTGGGTACCACGGATTATGTGGCTGGTCCTGAGACTGGTTACTGCTCTGCTGTGGGTTACATTCAGTCCCTGCATCCGAAGAACCTGTCCAATCTGATCCCTGTGTGTCTGAGTCAGAGTAATTTTCTAACTGCATAATTTCTAGCAAACAGTGATTTCATTCAAGCATTCATAATGGAATTATTTGTTTTATTACCCTGCAGTCACGGGGGTCTCTAATTCTAACATTATTGAATACCAGTGTCCATTTACATTTTAGTGTTGTTTAAATTTTAAAAATTTCAAAAACATATCTACATCTACATATAGACAAAAGGAAACACTAAATACTTGAGAGTTAACAGGTATTCTATCAGCATCTAGAATATGTTGAGTTCCTCCCTAGAGACAAGGATAGAGCAGAGACCAGCAGAGACCCCGAGCTTGTATACCTGATGTTTCGGTGACTGAATTCAGTAAACACAAGGGCACTGAGAGGATTTTGCAGGGCAAATGTGTGTTAAGCAGATGGTTCAGTAGGATCGTGTGCTAAGGAGTTATTGTGTGTGGCTTTGGCTGGGTGAACTAAACAGGCTCTGGGCAGATAATGAATGAGTTTGGATATGAGTGAGTTACTGGGTGAATTATGGTTTTAGTAGGTATATAGTTACTTTTCTCATTGTTGTGACAATGTGCCAGATGGGAAGCAGCTTAAGGAATGAAGGTCGTCGTTACCTTCCCTCTTCACTTCAGTCATCGGACTTCTGGCAGCCTCTGCTTAGGGGCTAACACCTGGGAGCTAAGACAGATGTTCTCTGTTGACTGTTGGTTTGTCTTTGAAGAAGCCGCTGAGTATGCCCATCACCTGAGTACGTCCATGGCCTGAACACGCCCATCAACTGAACACGCTCACTGCCTGAAGATCCTCTGAACCTGGGGACTTTGGCACCTGAACTTTCTTTACAATATAATCTAGAGACTTGGTTTCGGTTTCTCTTGTAACTATAAAAACCCTGGCTTATTCTAAGTAAAATGGAGCTTTGATTGGGACACAACTTGGCTTCATGTTTTCTCTCTGTATTTCAAACCCTCTATTTCAGGTCCTTTGTTCTCTCCTGGCTGAGAGAACCCTGTTCGTGAAACTGCAGGAGAAAAAGCCATGAAGCAGGAGCCTGAGGCTGAGTCATATTGTGTATGGAGAGAGGAAACGGCTCAAGAGGCAAGAAGAAAGAAGCAGAGGCTGGGGGGGGGGGATCTGAAGGCTGGTGCTTTGCTGGCTCCCAATCTTCCAGGACGCCCCCACATGAGCTGGTGCATCCTACATTCAAGGGAAACCTTTCTGAAAAGACCTTCATAGATACACTCGGAGATGTTCCCAGTCAGGTTGACAGGGAAGAGGAACCATCAGTGCAGCCTCTGGAACACTGCAGCCAAGGCAATGCTCATTATTTAGTGGGGGGCGGGTCCTTTCCGAGCACGCTCAAGGAATGGTAGAACACTCACTTGGAACACACTGAACCAATAGGAGAAACCTCAAACTGGCTTCACTCCAGAGCACGTCCGCGTTGAGGGATATGAAAGCTGATCTTGATTGTCACCTTGACTGGACTAAGACGGTCTTAGAGATTAAGAGATAAGCACACGCATTTCTGGGTGTGTGTGTGAGGGAGCTTTCAGGGAGGAGTGAGGAAGATGTGGGAGACGCCATCTCAGAGGCGTGGAGCCAAATGGAATAAAAAGGAGATAAACGAAAGCCGACTCGTGCGGGTGCCCCACCCCTTACCACCATTTGGTAAGTATTCTCTGCCACATGCTCACACCATTATGGTGTCCTGACTCACATAGGCCTGTGGACTATGACCACTTGGGCTCTGAACCTCAGTTGTTCCTCTCTTAGTTGTTTATGTCCTGTATTTTGTCACAGCAACGAAAGTGGAGTGACACAATTGGTGAGCTGCAGCTTTAGGTCACTTTGTAGTTAAGGCTGTGGGCTTCGTTTATGTGGTCTGTGAGTGTGGGACGCTTCCCTGAGAGAAATCTGACATTTTAGAGAGAGCTGAAGCTGGAGACGTTCCCCCTTCACGTTACTGAAGAAGGTGCGAGCCACAGGGACACATTTAGTCATTTTTCCCATCGTGATGACCAAATACTGGACAGGAGGTAATGTAAGGAAGTCAGGACTTATCCTTTGATGCTAGTTTAAGATCGAAGACATGGTGGCAGGAGCAGGAAGCAGCTGGACGTGTTGCCTCTGCAGTCCGGATTGGATCTTATCACCAATACAGTGCATTCAAGGGTAGAGATGAGGATAACAGTTTGTCCCGTGAGTGTTCAGCAAAAGGAAGCTTGCAGGGTCTCATTATAGTGTCTTAGATAAGGGACCTAGACAGGCAGAGCACACTGCATCTCGGTCTCTTATCCAACTGCTATTCCAGTTGTAAGACACCCTTATTGTCTTGTCTTTAAAAGGTTATTATCGGGCTGGGAACATGGCTCAGGAGGTAAAGTCCTTGCTGCACAAGCATTGGAAGACCTGAGTGTTTAAAGCTGGCTGTGAGAGAGCACAGCCACTCTAGCTGAACAGGCACACCCTCAGGTTCAGGGAAAGACAGAAAAGGTGAGGGGGAGATTGATAGAAGAAGAGCTGACATTGATGTTGGGTTTCAGTATTCATATGCCCAGGCACAGGGATTCTCCACCTACAACCCATGTATAAAACACATACACACACTCAGCAATGAGAAGTGTTGTTTGTGATGGCAGTCTGAACTTAGTTTTCTCCTTCCCCAGTGGTCTGTGGTGATAAAATACTGTGAATAAATAATCAACACTCAAATCAAAAGTTCCCATGCACATGTCTCTTTCAGGACAAATTTCCTGTCTTTCTGCTCATTAGGACGAGGTTGATAAACTATTTTCCAGAAGTGTGTCTGCAAAGGTCATGAAGAAGAGCTGTCTCTGATTCAACTGCTCAGTTCCTTGGAGCAGCTGATTCAGTGGGAAGCAGTGGGACTTGCAGGTTATTAAAGGTCAACAGGTCTCTGAGAGCTGATGGTAGGAAACCTTTCCCCTTCGTGTGCTCATGTGTGCTGTAGCCGTGTTTCACTCAGGATTTGATTTGTGTAGGATTTCAAAATTAAACCCTGAATATTACAGGTAAGAAAACTGACTGTCATTTTTAAAATTGCCTCAAATGATGGGCAAAATTCAAGTTGGCACTCTTTGGCAGTATGGCTGGATTACTCCAACTCCAACTCAGATCTGCTGTGGTGAGCTTCCTGTTTTATGGTGCCTTTGTAGCTGGTGCCCAAGTGCAGGCGTGCAGACAACTAAGCCTTTTTGCATGACCCCCTCTCTGTCCTCATTGTTTGCTCTCCGTGCGCAGTAACAATGGGTATACTGTAGCGATGGCTTCGCCATCTGGAATACTTTTCCTACTTTTCTTACCCTGACTGACAGACTCACTGGAAATACTACCATTCTCTCTGGAGAGTCTTACTCTAAACAGCTTACCTGCGCAATTCAATTTCTTTTAAAGAGGAAATTGATCTTTGAGACTTTAAATGTCTTATAGGTGGAAACTGGGCTGTCTAGCACCTAACCTGAATAGTAAGTGTTTGCCAGGAGCTTCTAAAAGCTAGCCTTTCAAGCTGATATTTCAGTTTCTTCCCAGTTAGTGGTAAGATTGAAGTGAAAAGCCACAAGAAAGTTTCAAGATGACAAGTGACTAGGTAAAGGGCAGTTATGTAAGGATTGTTTTTCTCCCAGTGGTAAAGTCTTAGCGTTTTTTTTTTCTTTTTTTTTTTTTTTTAAAAAAAAAAAACATGTTTTAGAAGAATCTGCAACCTGTGAACCTTCTATGCATCTGAACAGCATGTTCACCAGAGATGGCAGATAATGATGGCTCAGGATACTGTCAAATGCAGCCTAACACAAAATCATAACTATACTATAAACATAGGTGTTTTGCAACTCAATTGTGGTGACTTTGTGGACAACGCCATAATGTTTCAAGGTTAAGAGATTGGACGCACCTGCTAGAGTGCTGTGCCCCAAATCTCAACCCAGCATAGACAAAGAGGATGCTGGGGAAAAAATCAAAATTAAACTTCTGAATCATGGCTCTACTGAATCTGTATCATTTTACGTGCGGTTAGAAAGTTGAGATGTCATAAATTAAACCATAATAATTTGTGACTCACTGTATTAATTAATGTCTGGGATAACCTGGCTCTTTTGGCTTCACAGTCCACTAATGGCTTGCCTGCACCTTCCTCTCTGAAAATTGAACTCTCAGAAACAAACCCCAAAGAAAAACAAAACCCAACAACAAGAAAAGAAGCAAGCAACCAATAACAAGAAGCCCAAATGTTTTTTCCTCCTCTGTTCTTAGACTATTATTATTAGCAATAAAGCAGGCTGTAGAGAATGCAGGCGAAATATCTCAGTTGATAAGGAAGAAATTAAACCACATTGTGGTACTGAGCAATGCAGTAGTCATAGAAACTGTAATCGATATGGACCAGAGGAAAATCCCTGCCACAGAGGCCTGTGCATGTCATAGCCGTAGCCCTTAGTGATGTGAGCAAATAATATCTATCCTGGATCCAAAGGGCAGGTCAAAGCACTTATGGATACCATTTAAACTAAAACAACAATTTTAGAGTGTGTATAATTGATTGAAAAGATGAAGGTCAGCTAGAGTGGGGGAGTCAATAAGGGTTATGGGGACATAAATATGGTCAAAATACACTCATAAACATGTGTAAAATGTCATAATGAAACCCATTATGCTGAGTAATTTCTATATGGTCATATATCTTTTAAAAATATGAATGAAATATACTCATCAGCATGGCTACATCTCTGACTCGCTTGCTCATTACTAGGTCTGTGATGTGAGCATGGCTTTCCTGCATCCTAGGTGCATTTTGCTCTATCCAGTCACCTCTCCATCTTCATTAGCACTATTGAATATATGGTGTATATGCCGTTGTATTTCCCGATAATGGTCCTGTATCCTGTGACTGACAGTCTTCATCTGAACAACAATTTCCCTCTACAACTCTGGAAATACTATAGAATATTTTCTGTGTTTGAAAAATGAAACAACAGATATTAAATGTTATGTTTTCAATGACATACAACTTACTACCTTCTGCTAATATGTAAAATTTGATTAAATAGCAAACTTTTCTATTATTCCTAGAATACAACAAGGATAAATAGAATCCTAGGATAAGTAAACAAACAAAGGAAATAAACAAAAAAAAGGAAGAAAACGTGGCTTGATTCAGTCAAGCCATGTACTGAATCATCAGTAATAATAATGACACACTCAGCCCTTTTGCTGGGTAAAGTAAGTGGTGCAGTTGCCTTCCTCCCTCCTCCCCTCCCTCTTTTCTCCTCCTCTTTCTCTCTCTCCCTCTTTCCCTCTCTCCTTCCCTTCCTCCTTCCTTCCCCTCTTTCTTCCCTCCCTCCTTTTCTCTCTCCCTCTCTTCCTTTCTCTCTTCCTCCCTCTCTCCTTCCCTTTTCCCCTTCCTTCCTTTCTTCCTCCCTTCTTCCCTTCCTCCCTCTTTTTGTTTCTCCCCCTCTTTCTCTCCTTCCCTCTTTCCCTTTCCTTCTCTCTCCTTCCTCACTCTCCCATTTCTGGCTGTCAGGAGGTGAGCAGCTTCACTATGCCACATGTTTCCCACCATGATGTGCTGCCTTGCCACAGGCTCCAACAGAGTGGAGCCAACCTACCATAGCTGTAAAAATATTTTCACAGCAACATCTGCTTTAATGTTTGGTTGCAAAGTAGGGGACTGTAGCCCGGTCAAGCTGACATGTAAAACTGATCATCTCAGCAAACAACTCAACGATAGCATATTATTACAAGACACCTCTCAATTTAAGGGTGTTAAAAGCAAAGATTTTTAAAGTGTATCTTAGACTTGGTGAGATGTAGCTCATTTTCTAGGTTTGGTGTGAGTCAATTAAGAGCCTTTGTGTAACTTCACTTGGTAATGCTGAAGATCAGCAGTGATTTTGTAACCCTGTAATGATTCGCAGCTCAAGAAGTTGGTGATTTTGCTGCCCACCTGAGGAGAGGATAGCTGGGAAAAATCAAGAAGCCGTCCTCTAAAGGGCATCTGTCACAGGGTTAGAGTTAGGACCTATGCCTCGCAGGCCTGTGTAGAGCATGTTCTTATTCACTTTAAATGCACACTCTATCGTCGCTTACCATGGTCTTTATAAAAGAGAACAACATTTACCAACTGACTTGTCAGGGACTTTTGAGAAGGTTCAACCAATGGGAGGCACCCGAGGTAAACTAGTGGATGGTTGAAGGGAAGAAGCTCGGCATTTCTTGATTCTTGCTCTGCCCTGGGCTGACATCTTGTGTGGTCCCGTGTCCCCAGGGCCACTGACTTCCACTTATCAGACTCTCCTTTCTGGTCCCATCTATCTGGCAGCTTCTACTGTTGTTCAGATTATCACTAGATTCTCACTACCAGTCTCAGCTCTTGGATTATGGCAGCAACACTCCATGATTTCTTAGGCCATGGCAATAAGTTTTTTGTTTGCCCCACAGGCGCTTCCCTCGGTGGGCATTCAACTCTCCAGCTTCCTGCTTGATAAAGTCCTTGGATCAGGCTTTTCTGCTTGGCATTTCTAGAGTGCTTCCCGTTTTCTTCACTAGACCCTAACTGATAGTAAGATTTAAAAGGATGTGTATCGATCACTATATGGAAAATCAGCTGTTACTTCAAAGATACAAATTTGGATAAATCTTACCATTCAAAACATAATTCTAAGAGGGAAAATATGAAAAAGGAACAGAAGGTTCTCAGTGGTGAAATGATTGGGTTACAGAACAGTAGAGGCACCCCTGTTGGGATTTTCATATAGTTACTTGGCCATTAGGAAATACACAGCTAGGACCAGGATGCAGCTTAGTGGGCTTCTGGGCACATATTATACACAAATTAGAAGCATATTTGGAATCAGGAAGTGCGGTGATTTAAATGAGATTGGTCCCCATAGGCTCATATATTTGAATGATTGGCTTTCAGTTGGTGGAACTGTTAGGGAATGGTTAGGAGTTGTGGCCTTGTTGGAGAAGGTGTGTCACTGGGGCTGGGCTTTGAGGTTTCAAAAGCCCATTCCATTCCCAGTTAGCTCAGTGTCTCTGCCTTGTGCTTGTGGATAGGGATGTGAGCTCTCAGCGACTGCTCTAGCACCATGCCTGCCTACTGCCATCCTCCCACCAAGATGGTCATAGACTGTAACCCTCTGGAACTCTGAGTCCCAGTTAACTCTTTCTTTTCTACGTTGTCTTGGTTATGGTCTCTCTTCACAGTAATACACCAGTACCTAAGACAGAGAGCTAGGTTAGAACCATAGTTCCATTGCATAAACACTTCTTGGACTTTGGGCCAATCCCTTAGCGTCACTGGGCCTCAGTTTTCTCAGTTCTAAAGTGGAAATAAATGTCAAACTGAGAAGAATTGTACTGTTGACATTTCTTCCCAAGTAGAATTCCTCTGTACTCTTCAATACTGCCAAGAGGGACATTTGCCTTTCCCTTCTGCCCTTCCTCTCCTAGCTCTTTTACCATCCCCCTTTCTTTTCCTTCACTTCTCTCCATTCTTTATAAAATACATATTTTCAAATTCCCATGTTTCTGCTTGGGCACCACTACTCACTCCAGTGATCCCAGCACCCAGGAAACGGGAACAGGAAGAATGTGAATCTGAGGCTAGCCTGGCTCTATAGCCTGAGATACAAGTCAAAAGCCCATTTCAGTCAGTCAATTAATAAAACCTATCTGCCTTTCTCTTTAGTTGACTTGCAGCCAAACAAAACCCAACAAGAAGTTTTAACATTATCACTTGATTAAAATGGTCACTTCTTAAAAGAGAATGGAATTGATTGCCATCTTTGAACATATGAACCTTGTATGAGGCACTAGTATTTGCTGTTTAATGATAGCACATGCTGAAAGCTCAAGACACACCCATACAATAAACCAAGGCCTCTAAACTATGAAGCCATTCCAGGTAAAGCACTCACTGTTTTAAATTAAAATCTGTTTCCATACAATATGTTTTGCCCACATTCCTTCCTCTCTCACAACTCCCCCCAGAGTCCCACACCTTCCCACATATCCAACTTTATGTTCTTTCTCTCTTTCTTTCAAAAACAAAACCAAAAAAACTAATAAACTCCATAAAACAAAAATAAAAGCAAAGAAGAAAAAGATCACTGAGAAAAATAATCTAAAACAGATCAAAATGTTCATAAATCAAAACAAAATAAAAAATATGGGGTTTATTTTGTATTGGCCAGCTACTCTTGGTCACGGGGCCTGTTCTGACCTGTGCTTGCTCCAGTAGCACTCCACTGGAGAAAACTGATTTTCCCTTTGCTAACAGGTATCAATTGCAGATGGCGTCTTAATTAGGGATGGGATACAATGTCCGCAACACCTGACAGTACTAGCACCCCTTCTGGCTGGAAGCCTTGTGCATGCTGCCAACATCTCTGTAAGTTCATGTGTGTATCAGTCTTGTCTTTGGAAGACACTGTTTCCTTGTAACCACTCATCCCCTCTGGCTGTTACAGTCTCCCTGTGCCCTCTTCTTCATAGCTCTGTAAGCTCTAGGGGAAGGTCTTAAGGAGGTTATCCCATTTAGGACTAAGTACTCCAAAGTCTTTCCCTCTCTGCCTTGGAAACAGCTTAGATGTCCATCAACTAATGAATGAAGAAGAAAAATGTAGTACATTTACACAATGGACTGTCATTCTCCTGTTAAGAAAAATGGAATTTTCAGGTAAATGGATGGAACTAGAAAAAAAAATCATCCTGAGTAAGGTAACTCAGACCCTAAAAGACAAATAGTGTATGTTTTCTTTTATATGAGGATGTTAGCACTTAAACTTTCAAAATGTGTGCTTCAATTTGAGTAACTACAGAAGTTAGGTACTACTTAGTAAAGGACCAGGGTAGAATAGAGATCTCTCAAGGAAGCGGAACTAGAATATAGTGTTATGCAGAAATGAAGGGGAAACTGTATTAGAAGGATGAAACAGGAAAAGGATGGTAAAAGAAGAGGAGGAACATGGAGAGGAAAAACTAACAATGAAGGCCATTAAAAATCATATGAAAATCTACTACTATAGGCACTTCTTAAAATATATACATAAATGAAAGGACTCTAAATGGGATCACCAAATAATAGGGGAGATAATGCACTAACTAGACGATTTATACCACCAACTCAAACCACCAGTGCCAAGAAGGGTAGCAGCTTGTTGAGTCACTGGCCAATGGAACCCATGTTCCCAAATATCACGGCTACTGCCAAGTCTTTTGGTTGTTCTCTACAGTGTGAAGGTAACTGCAAGGCCCTATTGCTGACGACAACACTTGTGTCATTGAATGTAAAGAGTTTGAACTGCTGCTCAATTGGACCCTTTGCCCTGACTGACTAGGTACTGGAAGGTGCTCTGCAAAATTACTGGAGGAGAAAGATAATCATCATTATTACCCAGCAACAAGCACCATGACCTACAATAGTGACCCACCTCTAACATATACTTGTACAACAGGAGCACAAATGTTATGGGAGCAACCAACCACTTTTTGATAGAATTTAAGGTCTACTCCATTAGATCGACCTCATACCTGACAGCGCTAAAGTGGCCAAGAACCTGACACGAGATAGGTCAAGGGGCCTAGAGGGAAACCAAATAGTTTGTTTTGCTAAACATAGCAATAAGATGATTCCTAATGGCATACTGCTAGACTACCATACTATAAGCAATTTACATATTTGATGCATTCCTAATCAAAATATCCACAACATTTTTCACAGAAATAGAAAAAAAAAATCCTAAAACCCATATGGAACCTGGAAAGACTCCAGAAAGCCAAAGCTTTTGGCAGGATGGCTATTTTCATAAAGTTGGGTCTACAAATCCACGGACGCAGATGCCTTTCTCTATCTCTTCCTTCACAGATCTGTCTTTCATGCCATTGTAAATGTGTGTCCATGATCTCTTTGTCAGTGTTTGTGGGTGGATTTTTGTAAGTTGATTTTGTAGCCTGTCACTTTGCCAAAACTGTGGATTGGGTTGACTGGTTTTCTGTGGAAATTTTTTGGTATCTTTTATGTATGAGAGTATTTCACCTGCAAGTAAGGATAATTTGATTTCTTTTCATATATATATATATATAATTTCCTTCAGTTGCCTTACTGTTTCGGCTGGTGCTTTGAGTACAGTATTGAAAAGGAGTGTGGCTAGTGGACAGTCCCTGTGTCATTTCTGATTTTAGTGGGATTGTTTCAAATTTTTCTCTCTTCAGGATGATGTTGGCTGTGGGTTTGTCGTATATAGCCTTTATTATGTTGAGGTATGTCCCTTCTGGCCCTACACTCTATTAAGACTTTTATCATAAAAGCATATAGTTATGTTTTGTCTAAGATTTTCTATATCTATTGAAATAATCATATGAATTTGTCTTTAAGCCTATTAATATGATTTACTATACTTACTAACTTCCATATGCTGAACCCTCCCAACTTCCTGGAGAAAGCCACCCAGGTCATAATGGATGATCTTGAGAGCTACTTATATTTAGTTTGTTAGTATTTTAATAATGATTTTGCATGTATGTTCATTAGAAATATTGTTCTGTAGTGTGTGTGTATATGTGTGTGTGTATGTGTGTGTGTGTATTTGTGTGTGTGTGTGTGTGTGTGTGTGTGTGTGTGTACCTAGTTTTAAAACTAGAGTAATACTGGCTTCACAGAATGAGTTTAGGAGTGTTCCTCTGTTTTGATTTTTAAAATAGTTTAAGAAGCTTTGGCTCTAGATCTTCTTTGAAAATCTGGTAGGATTCTATGAATACATCCAGACCTAGGGGGTTTTAATTGGAGGATTTTTATTACTGTCTCATTTTGTTCATATGCTATTGGTCTATTTAGATTATTGTTCCCTTCTTCATTTAATTTTGTTAGTTTGGATGAATCAAGAAATGCAATAATTTCTTTTAGATTTTATAACTTTACAGAATATAGTTTTTAAAGTTTTCCCTTATAATATTCTGAATTTCTTTGGTGTCTGTTGTAATGTTTCCTTGTTCATTCCTGATTCTATTATTTTTTTTTTTGTCTGGATAATCTGTCTATTAGAAAATGTGGGGTGTTGAAGTTTAACTGGAGAGGGGAAATGGAGGCCAATACAGCAGTGTTTTAGAGATGCCAGTACCATGAATATGAACAACAATATGAACTAACTAGTACCCTCAGAGCGCCCAGGGATCCAACCACCAATCAAGGACTATACATGGTGGGACTGAATGTTCTGGCAGCCTGTGTATAGTAGAGGATCGCAAATTCGATCATCAATAGGAGGAAAGGACCTTGGCCTTGTGAAGGTTTTGTGCCCCAGTATAGGGGAATGCCAGG
>JADRCD010216914.1:0-24213 GCA_019843815.1 Montemys delectorum
ACACTGGAAAAGGTAGCACCTTGGACAAGGACCAGTGGGTAAGATAGTACATGCAACATCCTAGAGCATCCTCAGCAGCTACCAAACTTCTCTTGTGATACTCTGATACCATTAAAGGTTCCTGGAGGTAGACATGAGCTCCTGGCATCCTATGCTCATCGCATTTTTACTAGAGCCTGCAGGGGGCATTGCATAGAAGTATCTCCTGCAAATGAAACAGCCCTTGCAATACATCCGCACCCACTGGCAAAGGCTCCTGCCGTTTGTTTTCCTCTTGCTTCACAGGGATATTATTATCATCGTTTGGACACATATGGTGGATGGCATCCTTGGGAACAACACAGTCCTTGAAACAGGGTTGTGTGGGCATTAGCTATTATGCCAGCCCCTTTTCTCCCACTCAGAAAAACATCCTGGAGAAGCAATTGAATGAATATGATATTAATATTAAGATAACCTTGAATCAACTCTAATTCATGTTTATTTTTTTAATCATCTGAGAACACTGGTACTTTAGCTATATGAGTCACAAATTCCTTGTGGCACACCTTATAATAATATTATGACTCACTAGCAGGCTGTAACCCCAAAGGTATGAATTTCTCTGGTGTTAGCCTGCATGAGCTCTGCCTTCCCAGTTACACAGCAAACTTAGTGGGGGCAGCCCCTGACTTATTAACCTCCTCACGATGGCACCCAGCACAAGCTTTCCAGATAGTTTCCTGATGGAGAAGCCCAGAGGAGCTGATATATGGTGGTGTTTAGGCAGTGGTTCTCAACCTTCCTAATGCTGTGACTCTTAAATGTAGTTGTTCATGTTGTGGTGATCCCCAACCATAAAATGATTTTCATTTCTACTTCAGAACTGTAACTTTACTACTGCTATGAACCATAATGTAAATACATACTTTTTGGAGCTAGAGGTTTTTCCAAAGGGGTCACAACCCACAGGTTGAGAACCACTGGCTTAGCAGAAGATGAAATGCTAAAATGAATTCAGTGTTTCATCTACCACTGTCCAATATCTATAAACATTTCTAAGAAAAGGGAAATTTTCATAAAAATTATTTGGTGTGTATTTCAGGACTTCTGTGGACTGACAGTGACAGGAAGCTGGCTCAAATGCAAACATCTTTAACAGGAAAATAGACAAGCCTGTGTGCATAATGGTACATGCCTGAACTCCTAGGCCTCAGGAGGCTTAGGGAGAGAGACTGAGAGTTCCAGGCTGCCCTGGGCTATGCAGCAAGACCCTGCTTCAAATTCTTCTTTTACGTATTTGAAAAGTCTGAAGACACACTTAGTTTCAGCAAGGGCTAGATCTAGGTGCCACCGCTCTCTCAAGCACGTCAAGCCTAAATTCACTTCTCAGACTGCCGCAGTGGTTTGCCCCTTTGATGTCTATATTCTAGCATGTTTAGTGCTGCCGTGGTAAGGGCAGGGACACATTCTATCAGCTTGGCAATGGCCAGCAACTCCTGTCACTCTCCAGATCATTTGGGAAGGAGCCAAGAGATCACACTTGAGGTCATGCCATGAGTCACAGAATCGTACCTAAGCAACCCCCTGAAACTTGGAAGGGTTGCATGCTCAGCTTGGAGTGGGGTGGGAGAGATGCAGTCTAAAATAAGCAGTTCAGGGTATCAGAGAACGTAGGTTCCCCTACTGATAATACCAATGCTGTTACTGGGGCTAACAGGAAAGGATGGTGGGCAGGCAAATGTTTCTGACACTTAATAAGCCTGAGTGAGGCACAGTGGTTATGCATAGAGAAGGCGGGAACAACAGTTTCCATGGCAACTGCTGTCACCATGGTAAGGATGACACCAATCTACTGTGTCACTTTTGGACGTAAGGGGCCCTGATGTTGGTGCCAGCACTGTGGAACTGTCATCATAGACTGAGCTAGACTCATCATACTGAGTTGAACTTCTACTACATACTACTTCCCATTCACTGTAAACAAGAGTTGATCCTGGCTGGGATCACAGCTGCTATGTCCGTGGAGATGTGTGCTAGCTTGGCAAGTAGCCCCCACATCATAAGGAATGTTTTTCTTTGTGTGTGTGTGTGTGTGTGTGTGTGTGTGTGTGTGTGTGTGTACACATTGATTTTATTGTAACAAAGCAACTTGTACACTTCAGCATTTAAAATGAGCTTTTTCCTTCCAGTGAAAACCAAAAAAGAAAAAAAAAAGAAAAGAAAAAGAAAAAAATTAAAAATAAAGTTACAACAGAGAATGTCAACTCCAAGTAAAACCCTACCGGTTCTGCTGATTCTCCCATTTAGTGTCAGGGCTCAAGTCATCATCAGGAGAGAATTTTATTTTAAAAATGTCACCTTAAATTACAAGGTTGTCTGTTAAACATCACAATTAAACATGCCAAGGAGAAGTCATTGTTTTTCTTGACCAATGTATTCTCAAAGAGAAACACACACACTCACATGCACAATCATACACTAACACAGACATATCCTCACACACAGAGACAAATAATTCACTCATAGAAACACACACACAATCACACACTTACATAGGCATGAGTCTCACACACACGTATACAGACACATACACATACAACCATATATTCTCTCACATACATTCATATACATTCATATGAAAAAAAATCACATACAAACACAATAAAGTGGCATACACATTCCCACTAAATAAAGGTAAGTCTTACTTTCATGGAGATGCCGTTTCATTGGTTTGGTATTGTACTGACTGGTTTTGTATGTCAACTTGACACAGGCTGGAGTTATCACAGGGAAGGGAGCTTCAGTTGGGGAAATGCCTCCATGAGATCCAGCTGTGGGGCATTTTCTCAATTAGTGATCAAGGGGGTAGGGCCCCTTATGGGTAGTGCCATCCCTGGGCTGGAAGTCTTGAGTTCTATAAGAGAGCAGGCTGAGCAAGCCAGGAGGAAGCAAGCCAGTAAGGAACATCTCTCCATGGCCTCTGCATCAGCTCCTGCTTCCTGACCTGCTTGAGTTCCAGTCCTGACTTCCTCTGGTGATCAACAGCAGTGTGGAAGTAAGCTAAATGAACCCTTTCCTCCCCAACTTGCTTCTTGGTCATGATGTTTGTGCAGGAACAGAAACCCTGACTAAGACAAGTATGGTTTGATTTTTGTGTTGTTTTTGTTGTTGTTGTTGTTTACTAGAGAACTCGATTCAGTGGTCTCAACTGACATCAGGGCTCACTGTGGTTTGATTTCTTTTACTATAACTGACTACCACAGGGTGGTTAATTTTAAAGTATCAGATATCACAAGTTCTAGATGTTGGGCAACTTAAGAACACAGTGCCAGCATCCTCTCAGCTTCTGGTTAGGTCCCCCTGTCTGCATCATCGAATGGTAGAGGCCATTGCCTAGTAAGACATATAAGCATACAAGAGAGAGGTTTTCATAACTTTTATAACTAAGTCACTCGTGGTACCCCACTTATGCTTGTTTGAATAAATCTATTGATGAGGGCAGAGTCCTCACGACCCTGTCACCTCACAGAAATCCCTCTTGTCCACACTGCCACATTGGAGAAATAAGCTCCACCCTCTGACATTTTAGGGGCTCATTAAAATGATACCATGACTATTTTACAATAACCAATTAACATCAAGGATTATGTATGGAGGCAGGAGTGAATGTGGAGGGCACCAGAGAAGTTTTGAATCACAAGACAAGTGAACTCATTAATTCTTCCCACTCTAGAACCTGAGGCTTCCTCATTCCTCATTGAATGTTTTGGTCACTACTACATACCAGATACAGGCAGACTATTTAACAAATGTACCTCCCGACTGTTTATGGTAGACATCACTAATCAATGAGCATCCTCTCTCAATCGATTGAGGGAATGGCCTCAGACTTATTCTCATCATAGAATCTTAAAAATGTAAGATACTACCACCAAATAATATCGCCACAAAAACCAAGATTGCATTGTCCCTCCTGACAAGGTGCTTGTCAAAGAATCTGAAGGAGAAATCATTTCTCTTCAACCATGTAGCTTCTATGTAGCAGGAAGCTGATGTGTAAACAGTTCTCTGCCCTTGTGAATGGTGACTCTTTGGGCTTTGATGTTAACAATTGCATTTTACAGCCTTTGCATCATTTTTCAGGAAATAAAAAGTTTTAAATTTAGGTGCCGGGCAAATGTCCCCAGGAGTTCTTTTTCCTTTCTTTGGTCCTGGCCATTTAGCATTTCAAGTGGTGGAGAAATGACATGCAGAATGAACTGCTCACCCAGGCTACATACCCCCTTTCCTTCAGTCTTTAACCTAAGTGCCATTAGGAAGTAGTCAATCGTGGACAATTTGAGTTCCTGCAAATAACTGTGGAAGTTAAAGCGACTTTGTATATGAGGAGCCTGGCCCTGGAAAACCTCTTTCCAAATCAACCCATTGAATGGAGTCATGGGCACAGCCAGGGAGATCATTAACAAGCTAGTCAAATTACTGTGGTGATAGGAGTAAAAAGGATCACTTGGCTAGTTGGAGCTGCAGATGATCAAAAACCCTTTTGTTGAATTGGACTAATAGGCTCCCAGATTAGCATCAGTTTCAGTAAACAAGGATTGTATTAGCAAAACAAAGATGTTTATTAGCAATAAGACCACACTTTTAATGTCCCAGAGTTAAATTCAAGAGATGAGAAAGGAAATAAGTCATTTCAAGCCAAGTCGACTTGAAAGCTATTATGTGATTCCACAAACAGGTAAGTAGAGCCCAGTAATTTAGTGGCTCCCTCAACACCAGTGCACTCTGGGAGCTGAACAGCCATTCTCTGCTACCTGCTGGAAGTCAGAGAAAGCCTCAGACTCCTGTCTTTGTTCCTGGGTCTTGTTAGAATGATCTAGTAATTGAATGTTCATCAGCAAGTTTCTGAGTCAGGTCTTCCATGCAGCTTTGCACTTCCTCTGACATGCAGACAGAATTCCCCTTTGTGTCTGCCTTAGCAATAGCAATAGTATTGGATGCTGGGAAGGAACAATTGAGAAGATGGACCCCAGGACTTTTGGGGGGAGAAGAGGGGAAAGAAGAGAGGGAGAGGGAGAAGGGGAGGGGAGGCAGAGGGAGTGGGAGAGAGGGAGGAAGGGAGAGGAAGAGGGAGAGGGAGAGGAGAGGATTAGGTTCTGAAGTGAGCATCTTGAACAGAAGTAACTCTACCATGCTTGTAAGGAACGTGCATGGGAGAATCACAGAGATTGGTCAATAGTTTAACCTGGATGCGTGTCTTAGGTCTGTATTCTACTTCTGGCATTTGGTAGCTCTTTGCCATTGACTAAGTTGTTTAGGTTGTTCAGTGAGGCCTTATATCTTTAAAACAGGGATGTAAGCAAATAGCCTCTGTATAAAGATAGGTGTGATTGTGATATTATGAATAATACATATGAAAAACTATCCAGTGCTTAGCTCTTCATGAAACATTTTCCGATACATGACACTGATCAACAATACCTGAATTAAAGAAGAAATTAAAAGCAAAGTATTCTCAGTTAAATAAAAACACAGTGGTATGGAATACCATTAAAACAGTACTGAGGGAGAAACGTTAAAACTCAGGGCCTATAGTATCAGAAAAGGTAAAAGGTCTCAAATCAATGATGTCAGTTTCCACATTACAAACATAGAAAATAGGGAATTAATAGAAAAAATCATTAGCATCAAAACCCTGTTCTTGAGATGAATGAAACAGATAAACCTCTAGCCAGACTGATCAGGAAGCAAGAAAGAGCACATAAGTTACCTAACATCAGTAGTGGAAAATGGTATGGCAACATGGGCTGTGTGGAAAATTGTGGTGACTGAAAAGACAATGTCATGAACAGCCTTTGTCTATAAAATAACAAACTTAGAGTCTGGGAGGGATAGCACAATGCTTATAGAGCTTGCCACACAGCATCAAACCAGAGTCTGGATGCTCACAGTGCACATCAAAGCCCAGCAAGCCTGGCATCTGTATATTATTCCACCACTCAGAAGATGGAGACAGGACATCCCAGGGTAACCTGGTAACTAGACTAACTGAAATCATGAAGCTGAGTTTATGCCTCAGTAGACAAAAGAGGAGAGCAATCAAGGAAGATGTCCAGGTCAATGTTGGGCCTCCACCTGTGTTTGCAGCCATATACATGGGAGCACATATGTATACAGACCATACATACACAATATACAAATGCAAAAAAAGTAAAATGACTGCATATAAGCTTGACAGCTTAAATAATTAGACAAATTTTTGAAAGGTACAATCTAGATTCATAATGTACAAATTTCTGTTAATTCTTCTGTATAAGATATATATGGCTTTTTATAAAAATTTAACGGACACTTCACGAAAGATGCATGGATGGCAAATTAGCACATTATGTAAATGCTCAATATCATTATTATAAACTACATGCAAATAAGGTGAGGAGTTGCCACTGCACACCTGTCAAATGACTTCATTAAAAATATTGACCATACTAAATATTGTTAAGGGCATAAAGCAATCTAAGTGCTGATAAGTTTCTGGAAAATGGCATGGCCATATTAGAAACCATTAAAAAGTAGTTGGGAATTTTTACATAAATGTGTCCAAGTAAAGATGCATACATAGATGTTGGCAGCAGTTTTGTTTATCTTTCCAGCTTAAAACTGGAAACCCCAGGAGTTATACAGATGGCTTAATGGATAATAACACTTGCTGTTCTTGTAGAGGACTCAGGCTTAGTTCCCAGCTTTGACAACCTCCCTCACAACATCAGTTCTGGGGGAATTAATGCCCTGTTTTGGCTTCTGGAGGCAACAGGTATACACACGGTGCACATGCATACGTGTAAGCAAAACACTGTCCTTGTTGGTCTTGGTTGGTTGGTTGGTTGGTTGCTTGCTTGCTTGCTTGATTGATTGATTGATTGATTGATTGATTGGTTGGTTGCTTGGTTGCTTGGTTGGTTGAGTTTATTATTTCAGTCAACTTGATACGAATTAGAGGGATCTAGGAAGAGGAATCTCTATTAAGAAAATGCCTTGTTCAGACTACCTGTAGCCAAGATTACAGGGCATTTTCTTGATTAATGACTGAGGGCAAGGGTCTTCCTCACTGGATGTAGTGCCACTCTTGGTCAAGTGCTCCTAGGTTGCATAAGAAAGGCATATGACCATACCATAGAGAGCAAGCCAGTCATCGGTGGTCTTTCCTAGCCTTGATTCAGGTCCTATCTATAGGTTGCTACTTTGAGTGCCTGCCTGGACTTCCTTCTATGATGGAGCATAATATGAAATGAAACTTTTCCTTCCCAAGTTGCTTTGAGCATGGGTTTTATCTCAGCAATAGAAACCCTGAGGCATACTCATACACATGAAATAAAAATGAATAATTTTTTTTAACAAAATAGGAGAAAACCTAAGTCATCAACAATAAGGACTGAATTAGGAGTTCAAGGTCATCCTCAGCTAGATAATGAGTTCAAGATCCTGTGTCCTATAAACATGCAAAGAACGTTGATGAATGTCAAAAATCACTGCACTCACTAAAAGAAATCAAACCCAAAAAGCATGCTTATCACTTGATTTATGTAAAATTCTAAACAATGGAAACTACCCTATAGTAATACACAGCAGAATAGTGGTTGTTTATGAATAAGAGATAGACTGAAGGAGGTAAGACAGAGAAATCATAAAACACACAAATGGACTTCTACTGGGAACCGATATGACTGTTATATCAGATGTCTAATGGTAACAGAAAGCTTGCAGCAATTGTTTCCCAGGTGTGCACATGTCAAAACTTGTCAGATGATACACATCAGCCATGTACAATTCATTCTATGCCAATTAGTTCTCAGTAGTGCCATTTTACTTTCACTCTTTCATATGTGTGAATGTATGGATGTGTACATGTGTATAGGGGGGTCAGAGGACAATCTCAACCTTTCCACTTTCATAAGAGACATGGGGTCTCTTATGGGCCTGGAACTTTGTCAAGTAGGTTAGGCTAGATAACCAGAGGGATCCATAAATCTACTATCTCTGTCTCCCATCTCATTACTGCCTGGAATGTAAATATATGTTTAACTTTGGTAAGTGGATTCTGGCATCCAAACTTGGTGCTTTACTGACTGGCAAATCTCCCTAGACCCTTGTTTTGATCTGTAAATGTTAAGTGTATGGTAAGTAGTCTTTTCTTTCCTGTTGTCTCTTAACTGGGACTCTTTTTTTCTGTTGTTTGATTTCTTCCTGATGAATCTGTTCTAGTTCCCTTTTTCACTGTTGTGACCAAATACCCTGCAAAGAAGCAATTAAGAGAGGAAGAGGTTGCTTTGGCTCATGGTTTAAGAAATACAGTCCTTCCTGATGCAGTAGGGAAGGCATGGATGTAAGAGCAGCTCTCAGCTCTGGTGGCAAGAGTGAAGCAGCTTATTCTCATCTGAGCAAATCAGGAAAGAGTGGAATGATGGCATTTACCCAGCTTTCTTATATTTTCCCTTCATTCAGCCTGGGCCCCTAGCTCATGACATAGGCCTTTGCTCTTCATAGACACACCTAGAAGTCTTCTATGAGATTCTAAATCTAGTCAAGTTGACAAAGAAAGTTAACCAACACTATTTCCCAAACAGTTTAACTTTGACCCCTTAGGACAAACTGATTCACCATGAATGGCTACCTAGAGTATCAAAGGCAGGATATCTGCCCCACTGATGTCCATATCCAACTCATCTATCTTATTGTATTATCTGTTGCTACAATGAAACATCCCGGGACAAGTGATGTAGAAAAAGCAGAAGTGTATTTAATGTGTATGCAGGATGCTGTGAAGTCTAAAAGCATGGGGACAGAATCTGAAGAGGATTTATTGCTGCAACATAACATAAAATAGCAACCCCATGGTGCTAGTGTGGGTCTCTATTTCTTCTTATAAAACCATCAGTGCCGACATAGTATCCCCATACCATAAAGTCTTTTAATCTTAATTGCCTCTTAAAGGCTCTACTTATAAATTCCATTAACATATGAATTTATGGATTAAGTTTAACCCATAAAATCTGAGGGAAGAACTTCAAGCCATATACCATCCCTAAATCATATATGTAGCTTACATGGTGAAAGGGACTTGTAGATGTGATCAAGTTTATGAGTCTGCAGGTGGAAATATAATCTCCTGGAAGATAATCTAGTATACTTAGCTAATGTTGTGGGTCCTTAACAACAGAGAACATTTCCTGGCTGTAGCCAGAGAGATACAACAACATGGGAAGGATTCAACACTCTGTGACATATTGGAGACTATGAGCATGGCCTGGGCAGAGACTTTCAGAAGCTTGAAAGAGAAATAATGGCTTCTTCCATTGATGTTCAAAATAAAAAGAAAAGAAGAAAAGAAAGTAATTTTGATGACTTTTTTAATGTAGAAAGCAGTAATAAGGATGTTTATAGCATCATCTTTTGTTTATCTGAACATGTGTGATTGATAGACAATAAGAAAGTTGTTAATGTAATGGGCAAAATTTATAAAGATATGAAAAAAATCACTACTTCCCCAGTGTTTATTAAACTCAATTTTCTTTGTTTCAGATGTGTAGTAAATGTTCTTTTTATTAATTAATCTAATCAATTATTTTTGTTCCTTGACAACTTAATATATACATAGATAGATAGATAGATAGATAGATAGATAGATAGATAGATACAGATGTATATGTATAATACATTATGATTGTCCTCCCATCTCTCTAAAATTTATCTCCTTCCTTCTTCTGTCCATCTGCTCCCCCCTACTCCCTACTAATGTCTTTTCCATATTCCTGTCTTTTTCTGTTGTTTATGTTCCTCTGAATTTGACCAAAGCCCTCTGTGTAGCCATGGGATTAGAACTATCCCCTGAAGCCTAGAAGGCTCACTAGCGAGTAAGACAATGACTACACTTTTCCCAGAATCCATCAGTAGCCCACAGTTCAGTTATAAGATATAGGGTCCATTACTGTCCCTCACCCATGGTTGACTGTTGAGAGACCTATCTTGTGCAAATGCAGTGCAGGTAACCATATCTGCTGTCAGTGTATGATTACAGTGTGTGCTGGTTACTTACTTTGTCAAATTGACTCAAGTAGGGTCTTCTGAGAAGAGAGCACCTCAACTGAGAAAATGCTTCTCTCAGACTGACCTTTAGAAAAGTCTATAGGCAGTGCTACTGTTGGGCAGCAGTCCTAGATGTATAAGAAAGCAGGTTGCACAACCATGAGAAAAGTCAACAAGATAAAATGTTCCTCTTTGGCTCCTGCCACTGCTTCTGTTTGACTTTTTAACCAAACTTCCTTTCATGGTAGACTATAAGCTGCAACATGAAATATACCCTTTTTGCCCCAAATTGCTCCTAATTGTTGTGCTCCCCACAGCGGTAGAGAGCCAACTGGGACACGGGCTGTATCATGTCTAAGGAATGAGATTCTGCTACCTTTCTCCCCGTCTTCCAGCTCTTATATTTTTTCTTTTCTCTCTTTGGTAATATCCCCTGAACCTTAGAAGGGTTGTATAAATGACTCGTTTATGTCTGACGCCTTATCTGTTCTTCATTCTAAGTATCCTGGGTAGCCATGATTTTTTTTTTTCATTCATGGGCATTTACTGCAAAGAGATGTCTCTCATTAGGGTTTTTATAAAAGCATAGAAATAAATATTTAGAAGACAATTTGACATTTTGTCTTTTTGATGAATATCAGTAGCCAGTTCCCTTAGAGAACCTAAGAGCTCCACAGGCATGAGTTTTTAACCAGGATTACAGGAACAGGCTTGGTTTCCTTTCTGTGGAGTGAGCCTCAAACCCAACAGGAGATTAGTTAGTAATCTTAATAACAGTCATGCTACTATTGCATATGTGATCATAACTTGTTTGAGAGTTTGCCGGTGCTGGTGTAATCCACTGCTGGGTAAGACCATTGATGTCTCTTCTCTCTTAGCTGGCTACATAGCACCTTCCAATGCCTTAAAACCCACCATAAAGAAGATTTCCAATTGAATTCCAACGTAATTTCTCGGTCTTGCAAAGAGGGTCAAATACTGACTTTTAGTTACTAAGACTTCTTTTAGATCTATATAGCTATAAGAAAGTAAAGTTGTTTTCTTACAGGTTGCTATGTTTATCATGTTTTGCAGCAGCAGTAGCAGGAATAATCCAAGAAGAAAAAGAATACCCTGATCAATTAGTGATCTACAAATAAGAAGATAATCATACAGGAAAGAATGGATGCCCATTATCTACCATCCTGGTTCTTACTTTGAAGGTGTCCTGGAAATGGTAGGTGGAGAGACATCTTTGTTGTGCCCACTGTGTGGCAAAGTCTACATGAAGCTCTTTAGAAATATGCTCTAAGGAAACTACACATGAGTCCTTTGAGGAAATAAATAGGGTCCCCTTTTGAGTTAAAATCTTATCTAAGATATGAACTCTAAAATCTGGGTTTTTCTTGCCTCCAATTAAAAACTCTGAGCACCAATGCAACCTAGGTGAAGTAGGTTTCAAGTGTTGACAGAAAACAAGGACAAACACAGATGAAGAGTCTTTGAATTGGAACAGTAGTTCTGGCCTTTGAAGTGGTTCATGTAGCATTATTAGCACAGCTGGAGGTCCTTGAAGAGTCTCAGAAGAGGAGAAAGAACAATACATTTCTAATATTTAGTGATTATCATGAAAAGTACTTGTTTCTTGTTTACATTTAAACTTCAGCACAGAGGCATGCCATGTTCTGTCTCAGCATAACGTGTACAATATGTATCTAGCCAGCTGCCTCACTGGCTTCCTACCTCCTTCTGAGAGAATGGACTTGTTTATGCTTCTGACAAAAGCACTGCACAACCCACATACTTCCTGTTCTTGTCCCATCCTTCCCAGAATGCTTTAAATGACTGACTGTTCCTTGACCACTGCTGGATTGCTTCTTTGTTTGTTGGGGTAAGGGAGTGGACAAGACCTCAGTCCAAACAGAGCTATGGAAGTAGGTCAGTGCAAGGCCACTTGTCACTTCATCATCTTTAGAAGAAAGTTTACATGTTATAGAAACAAAAGGGTAAGAGCCCGGGTTCAACAATGAATAATTGTTAAATAAAACATAACCTCCATAAACCTATTCTTTTCTCCCTATAAGAACAACAGAATCTTTAGGCCATGCTTGCCAAAAACCTAGTAGACTGTGCAGAGACCTTCTCTTGTCTCTCTGTTCCCCCAGATCCAGTCCCACATTCTTTTAACTAATGCTGCAATAGAACACCAGCTGCCGCCTTCTTTCCCTTTGCCTATGTCTTCTGTGGATCCCTAGACCATTCCCTGCTAACCTCCCTCCCCTAACTTGTTGCTATATCCCAGGCCCTAACTACAGCAGGCACTGCCTGATATCCCAAGGGTCACAACTTCCAAGCCAACAAGTGGCTGAAGAAGGCAGACCCTTACTTTTTCCACTGTTCCTGAGATCCAATCATGCCAGTCTCATCCCTAGCTCTGTTGTTGGCAATCTATGTGCTCTCCCTATCCTCTGACCCTATACCCAATAGATTACAAAGACCTTCTCCTTCAACTTATCCCAATGATCCAGCCTCTAACACTGGTAGGCATTCCCTATGAATACACCAGTTGAATAGGTCAGCAAAAGAGCACACAATCATTACACCCTCCAAAAAATCCAGAAAGGAAACAGAAACCAAGGAACAGAACACCCACCCAACAGGAAAATTCCAGAAATCAGCACTAACACCTTTAAAAGTTCTGAACACAGATTGCCAAGATGCCAGAAAGAAAGCATAGTCAAGAACATCCAACTCCCTACTGCAGCCTAGCTATGCTATCACAGAAAGCCCTGAATATTCCAACATACACGAAGCACAAGAAAAAGACTTTAAAACAGCCTTTATAAATACAATAAAGTTCCTTAAAGACAAAATAAATAAATTCCTCAAAGAAATCCAGGAAAACCCAGACAGTGTGAGAAAATAAAACTTTTCAAGACCTGAAATTAAAAATAGGATAAATAAAGAAAACTCAAACTGAGGAAATTATAAAGATGAAAAAATTTAGAAATTTTAACAAGTATTATAGAAGAGAAGCTCCACCAATAAAATAGAAGAGATGGAAGAAAGAATCTCATTGAAAGTATTGAAAGCATGATAGAAGAAATAGATACATCAGTTAAAGAAAGCTTTAAATTTAAATTCTCCTGACACAACATGTTTTAAAAGGGTAAGATTCTATCAAAAACCAACCCTAAGAATAAGAGAATAGAGAAAGGAAAAGAAACCCAGTTCAAAGGCCAAGAAATTGTTTTCAACAAAACATAGAAAAAAGAGAATGATTATAAAGGTGCAAGGAACATACAGAACACCTAATAGATTAAACCAGAAGAGAAAGTCCTCTTGGCACTTAATAATAAAAGAAAATAAACATATTATAATTATACCCAACTTCTTAATAGAAACTCTAAAAGCCAAAAGAGCCTGGACAGACATGCTGCAGACTCTAAGATGCCATAGATGCCAGCCTAGACTGCTATACCCAGCAAAACTTTCAATTACTAAAGATGGAGAAAATAAGATATTCAATGACAAGGCTAAACTTAAACAATATCTATCTAACCTTCAGTTCTACAGAAGATAATAGAAGAAGAACCACAACCTAAAGAGGTTAACTACAAACATTAAAACACAGGAAATAATCTCACACAAACAAAATCAAAAGAAGGGATTGTGCATATACACATGCACAAATACATATGCACACACATGCATACACACCAACACCAAAAACAACATCAACAAAATAACAAGAATTAACAATCATTGGTTATTGATATCTCTTAATATCAAGTGGCCTCAATTCTTCAATAAAAAGATACACACTAGCAGGATGGATTCAAAAACAGGATCCATCCTTCTGCTGTACCCAAGAAATATACCTCAACATCAAGAATAGACATTACCTCAGGGCAAAGAGATGGAAAAGATATTCTAAATAAATGGACCTAAGAAGCAAACTGATGTAGCTACTTTGATATCTAAAAAAAAAAATAAACTCCAAACCAAAACTAATCAAAAGAGATAGAGAAGAACACTATATACTCACAAAGGAAAATTCCACCAAGATACAATTTCAATTCTTAACATACATAAACTCAAGGCTACCCAAGTTTGTGAAAGAAACACTACAATAGTTTAATCACATATGGACTCTCATAATTGATAGTGGCAGACTTCATTATCCCACTCTCACCAATGCACATGTTATTCAGACAAAAACTAAACAGAGAAATACTGGAGCTAACAGATGGTATAAATCATATGGACCTAACAGATATTTATAAAACATTTTTCCTAAGCACACAAAAGAAGATGCACTCTACTATGCCCTTCATGGAACTTTCTCCAGAATTTACCACATACTTGGACACAAAACAAGTCTCAACAGATACAAAAAAATTTGAAAGAACTCCTTGCATCTTATCAGCCCACATGAATTAAAGCTGTATATCAACAACCACAGAAATCTTACAAACTTATGGAAACTGAACAACTGTCTAGTGAATGAAAAATGGCTCGAGACAAAATTTTAAAAAGAAATTAAAGACTTTCTAGAATTCAATGAAAATTAATAAATTATGGGACACAATGAAAGCAGTATTAAGAAGAAAGTTCATAGCACTAAGTGCCAACATAAAAAGAAAATGGACAGATCTCATGTTAACAACTTAACAGCTCACCTGAAAGCTCTCACGTCCAAAGGATGATATCAATAAAATAGAAGCAAAGAGCACAATATAAATAATCAATGAAACAAAGAGTTGGTTGTCTGAGAAAATCAACACAATGGACGAACCTTTATCCAAGTTAACTAAAAGGCAGATGGAGAATATCCAAATAACAAACCAGAAAGGAAAGGGTGGACAAAGCAAGAGATACTGAGGAAATAAAGAGGTACCACTTATCAAAGTTAAATCAAGATCAGATAAACAATTAAACAGACATAAAACCCCTAGTGAAATAGAAACAGTCATTAAAAGTCTCTCAACCAAAAAACAGAACGAGGCTCACGTCAGGGCCAGATGATTTCAGCACAGAATTCTACCAGAATTTCAAAAAATTTAATACTCTTCAAATTATTTCACAAAATAGAAACAGAAAAAACATTGCCCAATTCATTTTATGAGGCCACAGTTACCCTGATATACAAACCACAAAAGACATAACAAAGAAAAACTTACTTACAAACCAATTTCCTTTTTGAACATGGATAAAATAATACTCAACAAAATACTTGCAAACTGAATCCAAGAACCCATCAAAAAGATCATCCACCATGACCAAGTAGGCTTCATCCTAGAGATGCAGGGATGATTCAACATAATAAAATCACTCAATGTAATACACCATACAAACAAACTAAAAAAAAAAAAAAAAAAAAAATCTCACTCAATGCAGAAAGGGCCTCTGACAAAATCCAACACCGCTTTATAGTAGATGTCTTGAAGAAATTAGGGATATAAGGGACATACCTAAACATAATAAAGGCAATTTACCACCAGCCTATAGCCAAATCTAATTGAATAGAGAGAAAATCAAAGCAATTCCACAAAAATCAAGAGCAAGACAATGATATCCACTCTCTTCCTACCTGTTCAATATAGTACTTGGAGTTTTAGATAGAGCAATAAGAAAACTGAAAGAGATTAAAAAGATAAAAATTGGAAAAGAAGAAGCCAAACTATCATTATTTGCTGATGATATGTTAGTATATATAAGCAACCCCAAGAATTCTACAAAGGAACTCCTACAGCTGATAAACACTTTCAGCAAAGTGACTAGATACAAGATTAACTCAAAAAAAAAACACCCAGTAGGTTTCCTGTATTCAAATGACAGATTGAGAAAGAAACAGAGAAACAACACCTTCCACAATAGCCTTAAATAATATAAGATATCTTGGAGTAACTTTAACCAAGCAAATGAAAGACTTGAGAGAAAAAAAAAAAAACTTTCAAGTCATCGAAGAAAGAAACTGAAGAAGATATTAGAAGATAGAACCCATGCTCATGGATCCGTAGATTTAACATAGTAAAAACGGCCATTCTACCAAAAGCAATCAACAGATTCAATGCAATCCCCACCAAAATTCCAACTCAATTCTTCACAGACTTTGAACAGACAATTCTTAACTTCATATGGAAAAACAAACAAATCCAGGGTATCTTAAACAATCTAGAACTGTAAAAGAATTTCTGGAGGCAGCACCATCCCAAATTTGAACTTTTTCTACAGAGCTATAGCAATAAAAACCACATTGTATTGGCATAAAAAGAGACATGTAAATCAACAGAATCAAAGTAAAGGTCCAAACATAAATCCAAGCACATATGGACCCCTGGTTTTTTATAAAGAAGCCAGAAATACACACTTGGGGGAAAAGAAGATAGCATCTTCAACCAACAGTCCAGGTCAAACAGGATGTCTGCATGTAAAAGAATGCAAATGCATCCATATCTATCACCCTGTACAAAACTCAATTACAAGTGGTTCAAAGTCCTCAATATGAAACCAGATACACAGAACCTGATGAAGAGAATGTTGGGAATATGTTTGAACACACTGGTCCAGGAGACAACTTTCTGAACAACAACAACAACAAAACAATAGTTCAGGCACGGAGATCAACAATTCAGAAGTGGGATCTCATGAAACTGTAAAGCTTCTATAAGGCAAAAGATACTGTCAATAGGACAAAACAGCAGACTACAGTATGGGAAAAGATCCTCACCAACTCCACATCCAACAGTAGCCTAATATCCAAAATATATAAAGTACTAAAGAATCTAGATATCAAAACCCAAATAATCCAATTAAAAACTGGGCAACATATTGAAACAGAGAATTCTCAATGGAGGAATCTTTTATAACTGAGAAACACTTAAAGAAATATTCAACATATTTATCCACCACAGAAATACAAATCAAAACTACTTCAAAATTCTATCTCATACCTACCAAAATGGCTAAGATCGATGACAAAGTGACAGTGTGGAGCAAGGGGAACGCTCCTCCATTGCTGATGGGAGTGCAAACTTGTACCACCACTATGAAAACCAATATGGCAGTTCCTCAGAAAGTTTGGACTCGATCTATCTCAAAGAAGATATACCATTCTTGGGCATATACCCAAAGGATGCTCCATCTGACCACAAGACATTTGCTCAATCACATTCACTACAACTTTACTCATAATAGCCAGAAACTGAAAACAACCCAGATATCCTTCAGCAAAAAAATGAATAAAGAAAATGTGTCACTACATCTGACAGAGGGCTAATATCCAATATATCCAAACTGGTACAACCACTCTGAAAATCAATCTGGTACTTCCTCAGAAAATTGGAAACAGTTCTATCTGAAGACCCGGCTATACCACTCTTGGTCGTGTTCCCAAAAGGCACCCCCACCATACCACAAGTCCATGTGCTCCACCATGTTCATAGTAGCCTTATTTGTAATAGCCAGTAGCTGGAAACAACCCAGATGTCCCTAAACCAAAGAATGGATACAGAAAATGTGGTTCATTTACACAATGGGATACTATTCAGCTGTTTAAAAATGGCATGATGAAGTTTGCAGGCAAATGATTAGATGTAGAGAAAATCATTCTGAGTGAGGTAACCCAGAAGATTAATATGGTATTTATTCATGTATAAGGGGAGGAGCAACTGGAGTAGGTCTTATTGGGTGGACTGGAGCCAGGTGGGAATAGGATCAGGGGAATCAGGTGTGCTGGAGGGTGAGAGATGGGGTGGAGAGGAAGAGATAGATGAAATTGTAAGGGACATATGGGGGATAGTGTGGAAACCTAGTGCAGTAGAAACTTCCTAATATCTATGAAGCTGATCCTAATTAAGACTCCTAGTAATGGGAGATACAGAGTTTCAACTAGCCATTTCTTGTATCCAAGCAAGGCTTCCAGTGTCAAGACTGGGTTATATTCAAATGAGTTGTTGGCTAAGGGGGTCCCATGAAAATATCTAAACAACCCAGGTTGTACACTAAGATAAGAGGTTGCTCTCTACAGATTGACATCAGAGTCCATTGTCAAGGCCAGCACCATGCAACTCATAGAACATGGAGAAGTTAAATTGGTACCTACATGGGCTCCTCACCCTATATTCTAGCCTCTTTGGTGTGGGATCGTACTTTGCAGGCCAATGAAAGAGAAACATAGACACCAACCCTGCTATAAACCTTTGACCTATAATCCGTCCTGCCTACACAATAGGCTAGAGCAATGCTATCACAGAACTTGTGGGAGTAGCTGACCAATCCCTGATCCAAACTAAGACTCATTCCTCAAGAAGGAATTTATACTTGATACATCTTGTGTAACAAAGAGCCAGAGACTTGATATCCCAGAGACCTATGGTAAAACCAAACTACTTCTTTAAAACAAACAAATCGTATCAATAAAATGACTCCTACTGATATTCTGCTGAACTCATTGATTAGTGTCTTACTCAGTCATCATCAAAGAAGCTTCCTCCTGCAACAGATAGGAACAGATGCAGAGACCCTCAGCCAGACATTACTTGGAGAGAGAGTCCTTGGGACACATAGCTCTAAATGGGGCGTCTTCACTAAATCCCTCCCCCATAAGCTCAGGGCATCCCAAAGAAGAGGAGACAGAAAGACTGCAAGCCCCAGAGGGAATAAAGAACACCAGGAGAGCAAAGCCCTCTAAAACTACTAAACAAGGTACGTGAGGGCCCACAAAGGAGACTGAAACACCAAGCACAGGGCCTTCAAGGGTCTTCACCAGGTCTTCTTCATGTACATTATAGCTATTAGTTTAGGATGGTCATGGGACTCATGACTGGAAGAACATGTGGAGCTCTGAGTCTTGTGCCTGCTCTTGAGATCCTTTTCCTCCTGTTGGACTGCCACATCTGTTCAACATCGAAACAATTATTTTCCCCATCTCATTAAATATTATTTGTCATATTTTGTTTTTATCTCTTTCTAATGAGAGATGGAAAGGGAATAAATCTGAAGGATTGGGAAAGTGGGAAGGAACTGAGGAGAGTAGAGGGTGGGGAAAGTATAATAAGGATATATTATATGAAAAGAAACTATTTTCAATAAAAGAAAAATAGTAACACTGCAGGGGTAGGTAATATAGCTCCCATTTATTAAGCTTGCACCATGAGCTTGAAACTGTGATATGGGCTTATCATAGAGATTTCACTCCAACAGCCTTGAGATATACTATTGCTCCATTTAACAGATGGAGAAACAGGTTCAAGTAGAATCAGTTATACACCCTGTCATACAGTTAGCAAAGGAAGGAAGCCCCTTGAGTCTAAGTTTAGAGCATCTATCCACTGAAATGAAGAACTCAGATGAGTGAGCTGTGTAGTGGATAGATGTTAGCTGAATTACATTAGTTATGAATATTTAGCATAAGCTGAGATCCAAGGTCTGCTTACCATCTACTCCTCTTATTATTTATCTATGGTAAAAAAAAACAACACACAGACAAAGGAAATATTCTCAAACTCCTATATAGCACTATAAAACATACACCACAGTATCAGTCACTGCCAGCTCAAGAAACAGAATTCCTAAGCCATCTGAAAGCCCACAATGGGCCGCATCAAATAACAACATCAAATAACTTTGACTTGAACAAATAACTTTATTGGATTTTCTTTTCATTTCAGTACCCAATGCTATCCCCAGAGTCTAGAGTTTATTCTCATTTCTAAGAGATACAGGCTTCATACTTGCATACCCCCACCTCCTGCCTCGAACCTTTCTTGCTTTCTACCTAGCTTGGCTTCTGAGATTCCCTCACTTATCTGTCTACCACCCTATAACTTTTGGTTGGTTGGACTCCTTTACTCAGCTCTGATGTCAATATCCTATTCTATTTTTATTCTATACCAAGCAATTTCTCCTCTATGTGGGACCCTTTCCTAGGGGTAGGGGCAATCTCAGGTTATGAGTCTTGGAAATTTAAAAAAGTCCATTGTTCCAACTCTTCCACAATCTTCCTAGATACCCCATACACCCCCCACTGCTGACTTGAGCAGAATCATCTTCCCTCTCATGTGGACTCATGCACTTCAGTATCCACAGTGAGCTTGCTTATCACTTAAGTGTCTCTTGCTCTCAGATCAACACAAACCCTGTCACTTACCTTCTGTCCTCAGGCACAGACATGCCATATGAGACCTGGAGAGATTCTTGCTTTCTTCCTACCACTTGTATTCTGATGTTCTTGTGAATAACTTGCCACCTGACTTGGCTTTTTCTGTCTGCCTTTTTAATATTTATTTATTTATTTATCTATCTATTTTCTGTGTTTGGATATACGCACATACAGTATGGCTCACACATGCAGGAGTCCATTCTCTCCTTCCAGCCTTTGCAAGCAATACCCTCACCTACTGGGTTAAACTGTCAGCCTATTATATTTTTATGTAGCTACTAGAGTAAACTCAAAAATGATGCTACCATCATTCCCATCTCCCAAAATCCCCTACAGCTCTGGACCCATTCACAATAGAGTCCTAGCCCCTTGTACCTCTTACTCCTGATGGCCGGTGAAATTACCCAAGTCAACTGTCTGTCCCCGATGGTAGAAGCAATCAACATTTTCTGACAAGATGAGTCTGTGACTTCACAGTAGACTTCACTTCAGCAGAACAGCTCATTCCATCACTGTCCTAAAGAGCTTCTAGAAGAGAGATCAGACATTGCAGCTTGAATCTGGACTAAATTGAAAACCCCTTCCATCTCTAACACCTTGGGGTCCCTGTAGAAAGAAAGAACCAAGCATCTCCATCTTTCTTTCTTTAATATGCTTATCTAGAGATGCAGATATTCCTGGACATCTTAGACCTCTCACCTTTTGAATGGAAGATATCTAAAAGTCACCAAAATAAGACTGAGCTCCTTCACTATTTTTTATTTCAGGCATGCAAATACTTTTATAAAAGAAATCCCCCTCCCCTTGAGGAGGACTAACTATATTAGGAAGTTTCCATAATGCCCAGCATAGCTCTTGCCTTCAATGAACTCATACTCTGGGTCAGCATCAGGCATTGCCCTGATTTTAGGCTTAGTTCTTCTAGTATCTGTAAGCAGCCCTTTTGAGTCATTGACTCAAGGAGAAAATGTCTTCTTTTTTTGTAGTTTGTAAGAATGGTTTGTTAATAACTTTCTATCTTTAAAAGGAAGAAAAGAAAAAAAAATCCTGCTTATACAATGAAGAGCTTTTAGAGTTTTGGTTCTGTTCTTGTAGATACTTCTCAGCACTCAGCAGCTATATTTGGTTAAAAAAAAATAGTCAGACCTTTTCAGAACACTGGTGTTGGGGAGGAAACGAAAATGACTCGGCCTTTCTCCTGACCATGTCTTCTCCACACTTTTCCAGGAGAGAAGACTCTTCTGATAGAATTCTTTTGAGGATGCTGCTTGGCTTCTGGTAATAGTAGGCAAGATCATTGTAGAAGCCATATTTTAGAGCAGCAAAAGACAAGTGTCAAAGCACTAGAATGTTCTAGAATGTTTCCCGTTTTCCTCTATTAATAGTTTTCAACTGTACCCTGAGAACCAAAAGGACCTAAAAGATCTCAGAGGTCCTAAAAATATACCTCAAATTTTGCTTGAAAATACATATAAATCACTTTAAAATTTCCAATATAAGACATACCTCCACATGCGTTATACACCATTTTTCAATCCTTTTAGTCAAACACTTAAACTAACTTGCCCAATACTTTCATGTTTGCTGACAAATCCTTAAAAAAAAAATCCTCCTTGCTATCTTGCCTGATTTTTACAGGACAAAGTCCATTAAAACTAGGATTACCCCCAACTGCTTATCTGAGTCACATTTCCTTAATATTGGATTGATCAGATACATTTTCATTATAGGAGACAGAAATCCAAAACAAACTGACTACAAATGCCAAAGGGATATTGCTTACATAAAAGACTGAGGCTGAGGGTTGAACACTTCTAGGACAGAAGGAAAAGGCAGGAAATGTTGTGAACAGGAGAAGAAAAAGGCATCCCTCATCTCAGAGACTAGTTGAAGGCTCTCTCCAGCTGAGACTCAAGAATCTCAACATATTTGCTTAGGGTCTTCCTTTCCTTGAATCTGTTTTCTGGGATTCTCCCATAGTAAAAGCACCTATGCCTTAGTTTACCCATAGGTGCTCCTGGCTTTAGCTTATCAGATTATAATCCCATCTAAGGTGCCATGGAAGCTACTTTATAATCTCATTTATTTAAAAAAAAAAAAAGGGGGGGAGGAGTTTCTTAGAAACTCTTTGAGCTGTAACTTGAGAGCCACCAGAATACTACATGTGACTAATGCTGAGACAATTGAGCATGCCTCTTCTCTTAAGCCCACAGCCATGCTGTCAATGTGCTTTTATTATTTCCCTGGCTGTCTTTTATCCTCCCTTGTTTGCATCCTTCTTCCTTCCTCCTTCCTCTAATTCCCTCCTCTTCTCTCTCTTTCTATGTATGATATATGCACAGGGTTCAGGGTGCATAAACTCACAAAAGGCAGAAGTCAATACCAAGTACCATTCTCAATTACTCTCCACCGTATTGTTTTGAGACAGGGTCTCTTACTAAACTTGGAGTTTGTCAATTTGGCTAGAATGGCTGGCCAATGACCTTCAGGGATCCACCTGTCTCTACACATATTGGCCCTGCAAACACTGGGACTATAGACATGCATCCTTAAGACTGGCTCATACACATATGCAGGGGTTCTGAACTCAGGTTCTCAAGCCTCCACAGCAGACACTTTGCTAGCTGCACAGCCCTTTTCTTTCTGTTTTTGTTGTTGTTGTTGTTGTTGTTGTTGTTGTTGTTGTTGTTGTTGTTGTTGCTGTTGTTGTTGTTTTTCTTTTATAAACTCCAGCTCGGGCTGGTGAGATGGCTCAGCAGGTAAGAGCACTGACTGCTCTTCTGAAGGTCCTGAGTTCAGATCCCAGCAACCACATGGTGGCTCACCACCACCCGTAATGAGATCTGACGCCCTCTTCTGGTGCGTCTGAAGACAGCTACAGTGAGTTACACAAGAGCGAACGGGGCCAGCAGAGGTCCTAAGTTCAGTTCCCAGCAGCCACACACATGATAGCTCACAGCCATCTGTTGAGCTACAGTGTATTCATACACATAAAAAATAAATAAATCTTTAAAAAAGTAAAAATAAATAAACTCCAGCTCTACTTTAAACTGTCATACTCTGAAATTCTTTTCTGTGTCAAAGTCAAGGGTTTGATTTTACCTAAGTAAATGAGTAACGGAACTCCCCAGGCTGCTGTGGATGACATCACGGAGCTGTGCTTCTGCTCCTGCCGATGCTGACACTTACATGACATGCTGAAATGACCCTCAGCAGCTCCAGACCAATATCCCTCCAGCTCCAAAGGGCTGCCTGCCATCTCCTACTCCCACTCTGGACTGGAGTAGAAACAGACAGCTCACCTGGAGCCATCTGAGCAGAGGATGGAGTGGAAAATGAGGAATAAGGACGAGATAGCGACACAACAGAAGTCTCAACAAAGCACTGACACATCTAAAAGGCCTCAATATGGTAAATTTTGGAATGGGTATATATCAAACTTTTGAATCTAAAGAATATACAAATGGTGTCATAGTTTAACTGCCTGGGCTTCTATACAAGAATTGTCAAGAAAGTACGGAGTTAGCATCTTAAGAAAGTTGAAACTCCTCCCCGTTTATATTCCATGTGCCAGGTGAGAGCAGGCAAGAGAATCCTCCCTGCTGTAGAAGCTCAGGATCTCCATCACTGTTGAGCATCTCATTCATTCATCTTTCCACCTAGGAAACTGTGATAGAAAGTGGGCAGAGCCTTACCATGAGAAATTTAAGCCAGGCTTCGCTCCTTCTCTTATCTCCAAGGTCACCAGCAAGAGCAGCAGAGCTGGATTCTCCCTCAGAAGGCGGAGTGCTCATCCCCAGTTCTCAGTCTCCACCGAGTTTGATTGATTGCCTTACACCATTTCTCCAAGGATCGGACTCACCCGACATGGCCTTTCTCTAGACGTCTCCTGGGTCTCCAGTGGTGTCCTCTATTTGTTGATCTTGGATCACAGGCCTTTCTTGGATTTGCTTCCAAGAAAAAAAAAAAAAGATATATTCTGGGAGATGATATATGTATTGGGA
>JADRCD010216917.1:14647-28902 GCA_019843815.1 Montemys delectorum
TGTGTGTGTGTGTGTGTGTGTGTGTGTGTGTGTGTGTGTGTGTGTGTTTAAAGAGTATTAGATAATAGTCCGTGGTATTTATAACATCTTTGACCTTAGTTTTTCCTATTAGCACACATGTAAGTCAATTTCTTCTTTTTCTCTTATTTTGGGAAAGGAGCTGGCAATGGAAGTGTCCCGGTCAGTTTGATGTCAACTTAGGACAAACCTAGACCTACCTGGGAAGACAGAGCCTCAACTGAGAAAATGCCCCACTAGACGGCCTCTAGGCTAATCTGTAGTGCATTTTCTAGATTGATGATTGGTGGTGGTGGGCCCAGCTCACTGTAGGCTATGCCACCCTGGGACGGCGGCCCTGGGTGCTATAAGAAAGCGACTTGAGCAAGCCATGAGGACCAAGCTAGTAAGCAGTGCCCAGTTTCAGTTCCTGCCTTGGGTCCATGCGGTAAGTTTCTGCTGGGACTTCCCTAAGTGGCAGAACATGATCTAAGGGTTTTTAAGTTGAAATAAACCCTTTCTCATTGCAATAGAAACCCTAACTAAGACAGAACTGTAGGGATTGACAGGTGTTAGGCATGTGCTCTACCACTGAGCAACATCCCCAGTGTCAACCCAACTCCACCTCCATTCAGTGTCCTCTGAAGCTGCACAATGTTGGTGACATCACTAGCCACACGGGACCATGGCCCACCTTGCAAGTGCAGTGGTTTTTCAAGCAGAGCACATGTTGGCACCTGGGGCTCACAGAGTGACCTCCTTCCTCTCACTCATCTCTACTTAACTGTTCTGATCACCACATGCCAAGAGGATCTTGAATTCAATCTGTGACTAAGTATCTTTAGAGAAACGATAATGGATTCTAGCCATAGTGGAGCTGTTTTCTCCCAAAGCACTTGCTGGCTTTGATGCCCTGGGACTAGATAGTGCCATGTGGAGAGTTCTAGTAGGAAAAGCCTGAAACACAAACAAGCTGGAGAGTAAAGAGGAGAAAAATTAACCATGTGTTGAGGGGTTGTGGGAGGCAGGGAAAACTGGGAGCAGCCATAGGAAGAGCTGAGGGAAATAATGAAATAGAAGTGAATGGATGCAGAGTCTCTGGGGATGCTCCGTTTCCCTGCCCGGTCAGTCTTCTTCCCGTTGGTTGTACTTTTTGATACTGGGTCTTAGTGTAACACAGCTGACCTAGAACTCACTTTAGCTTCCCTCAAACTCATGGCAATCATCCTGCCCCAGCCTTCAGTGTGGTGAGATTATAATTAGGAAACCCTGTACGCTGCTCACTTCAACCTCTTATGCTCAGTTTGAAGCATCTAGTTCATGGGAAGCCTCAGTCATCTCTACCCACTCAAAGTATTCATAGCCCTTCACTGGTGTATCCACAGCCCTTCACTGGTGTATCCACAGCCCTTCACTGGTGTATCCACAGCCCTTCACTGGGTATATCCACAGCCCTTCACTGGGTCACTGGGTGTATTCACAGCCCTTCACTGGGTCACTGGGTGTATCCACAGCCCTCACAAGGTATATCCACAGCCCTTCACTGGGTGTATGCACAGCCCTCACAGGGTATATCCACAGCCCTTCCCTGGGTCACTGGGTGTGTCCACAGCCCTTCCCTGGGTCACTGGGTGTATCCACAGCCCTTCACTGGGTTACTGGGTGTATCCACAGCCCTCACAGGGTGTATCCACATCCCTTCACTGGGTGTATCCACAGCCCTCACAGGGTGTATCCACATCCCTTCACTGGTGTATCCACAGCCCTTCACTGGGTGTATGCACAGCCCTTCACTCACTGGGTGTATCCACAGCCCTTCACTGGGTCACTGGGTATATCCACAGCCCTCACAGGGTGTATCCACATCCCTTCACTGGGTGTATGCACAGTCCTTCACAGGGTGTATCCATAGCCCCTCACTGTGCATATCCACAGCCCTCAAAGACAACCTTTCACAGAGTGTAGTCACAGCCCTCTGCCACTATTCCCACTACTTTCTTAAGCTTCTGTCCCTTCAGCCAAGGATGAGGGATGGACTGAAGCCAGCACTCTCTCCCTCACTGTGAGATGACTCCTTGTGACTGAGACATAGGTGTCCACAGCATGTTCCCTAAGTAACAGATAAGGCTAAAAGTGTTGATAAACAGAGACAGGCTGGAACGTCCTGGGTATCTTCAGCCACTGCACAGCACAAGGAACACAAATAAAATCTCTTTTATGAGAAATCTGGGGAGTCTCTCATTCACAGGGAAATAAAGAAAGCCACATGCTGTTTCAATGATCTGTGAGGCCAAATTAGGCACTTTACCACCAGTGCCAGCTCCTTACAAGTCCAAATTTAATACTTGACAGTATTTGCTCTAAAAGTATGTAAGCAAGATTGAACAGCCTGGTAGAGTTTGGGGGCTGGAAGGATGGCTCAGTGGTATGGTGCCTGCTTTTCACTCACAAGGACCTGAGTACCATAATTTTGTTTTTTTTTTTTTTAAGAATCTGACTTAGCTTCTACCCTCTCCAGCAGGGAAAAAAACGAGACATAATTAGAGAAATACAGTTATTTTGTGAGAATTATGAACTCCTTCCTTGGAATTCCGGCTGTCAGGCAGTGAGGATGATAGAAGTGGACATGGGCTCAGCACTCTGGTAAAGTCTTGTTGTCACTGCTGCCCAGACAGGGACTGAAATACTGACACACAGAAGCAGGGACAGACAAACAGGCTTGGGTGACACACTGAACACAGCCAAATAATACTTCAGCATGAAAACTACTCCCAGGTTGCTTTTTAAGAACCCAAACTTTCCTCAAGGAACATTACCTCTACAACACAGAAATGGAATAATGACATAAATATCACTCTGGCTTCCAGTCATCTCAACTTGAGAGCCTTTATGTGAGCTAAATTTCTTATGATTTCGATACACCATCTCTCATCACTGTCTTCTTTCCTGACACGAATTTTACTGCTCAGACGCTGAATTGGTTTGACTGTCCTATGTCCCTTTTATGGCATATATTTAGCAATGAATTAAAATTAACTTTTGTTATGAGAAAATCTCCAAATCTTTTGTGATAACTGGCGGCAAGCCAGACTGTTGTAAGAAGTCAGACTTGGTGTAAATGAATGCAGACCTTAAATTGAATTGTTGTGGAGTTGCTTCAGATTATAGCAAACTCAACTGTATATCTGTTAATTTTAGTGCACACAGGCCAGACATAAGATGCAGTTTTCATTGTCTAGATCTTTAATTATACACGGTAACTTCTTTAGAGTAGACTCCTCTAATCTGTTTTTTCCAAGAGGATCCAGCACCGTCAAACAACTCACAATGGAATTGTGATAAACCTTCTCCCAGCTCCTAGTTGAACTCCTTACTAAGGAGAATCGAGTGCTACTGAAGATGGGCTGAAGTGTTGCTCGGCAGTGCCACACTCTCCAAACATCCAGGAGACCCAGAGTTTGATGTTCAGTAGCCACCCTCCACACCCCAAGCTGAACAAAGCAGTACAAACCTCAGGAACAACTCTTGCACAAGAAACTAGCCGCTTCCCCTCTGTGCTCAATAATCTACGCTTCATATGTGGGCTGTTGTTTCCAGCTGGTACAGGGCCCCTTCACGTGCCCCTGCTTTTAGCATGGGACACTCATTCCTCACCTACAGACAGATAAACTGGACAGTGGGCAGAACCTAAAAGGAGCTAATCTCTTTAAACCTCTTTCATCTCCTATAAAATAGGTATAATAGAATTTATCTTGTTGGATCCTTCTGGGGGTTTGAGGCAAAATATGCAAAGCAAAAGCACATTACCAAGAACTTAGAACTTAGAGGTCTTTTACAGGGGGTAAGGATCATTTAAAAAAAAAAAAAGTGCCAAGTGTCTCTCTGTGAGGAAGTGGTGCACACACCCTTTGATGATAAAAAGGCTATTACTGCCTTAGTGAACTTTATACTAAGTGTTACTCCCAGAAAGGTGTCTCAGGACACTCAAAATTGATGCAAGCTCGTTTTATCTTTATTCGTGTTAAAGCCCATAGCCATTTAGATGGAGGAAAGAGAAGGTGAGTGCAAGCATGACAGTAGCTGGCATGACACCTACAAAAGCAGCCCAGAAGAGCCAAGCACACGCAAGAGTCCACAAGGCCTTAGTCAGTGTAGTACAGGGGCAGTGCATAGACAGAGCTCCAAGCTCATGTATCTTAGGTGCTTCTCACTGCTGTGATAAAACACCATGTACAAAAGCAACTTGACAAAAAGGTTTATGCCATCTTACATTTCCAGGTAACAGTATATCACTGAAGGAAGTGAAGACAGGAACCCAAGGCAGGAAGTAGAAACCATGGAAGAATGCTGCTGCTTACTGGTCCGGTCCTCATATAAGACTGGAGATCACCTGCTCAGTGCTAGCACCACCCACAGTGGGCTGAGCCCTCCCACATAAGTCATTAATCAAGAAAATGCTTGGTAGACATGCCTACATGCCAATCTTATGGAGGCATTTTCTCCATCGAGAGTTCTTCCCAAATGACTCTAAATTTCATTGAGTTGACAAACACCTCACCAAGATATCGTCATTGTGCATTCACAGATGTCGGATTGCCTGCAACCTCTTGAGTCTGTTTAAGAAGTAGAGACAAATAAAATCTCTGTTAAAAAAAATATTTCAAGTTGGGCATAGTTGTACACATTTTTGATCTCATCACTCAGGAGGAGGCAGAGGCAGGAGGATATCTGGTCTACCTACTGAGTATAAGACCAGCCAAGGCTTCATAGTGAAAAAACATCAAAAGCAAGCAAACAAACAAACAAATAAAAGAATAATATAAAGAAAGAAAAGGGGAATGTTTCTATCCAACTGTTAGCCTGAACTCCCTTCAGTTAGGATCTATGCCTCTTGAAGGCAGGTCAAATTCTACTTACCTTTGTTCAGTATCTGTTGAGCACACGAATCTACCTCTCAAGATGAAAGATGTAATCCTAGTCAACTATGTCCTGAATACCATCCTTCCTTCAAGTAAGAATTTCTAGAATACTCTAAGATCCTTGATGATTACTGCACACAAGGCAACATTGTCTTGTGAAGAATTTGTTTACAACTCTAAAATATAAAGGGTGGTGTTATCATACCTATGGTCAAGGGGGAAAGCTGATCCCAAGGATCCTTTGACAGTTCTCCAGAAGGCTACTTTAGATAATTTTCTGTGTTAGGCTTTAATTTTCCTCAGTCCACACTCATTACTAGAAAAGCATCATACAAGCCATTCCCAGACTTATACAGAGGCTTATATAACGACATCTGATTTCAATGGGGCAATATTCAGAGCGATGAGAAACTGCCATGCAAACTGGGTCCTAAATTCCTATCGTCATACGCATATATCAGTGAAGTCCTTGGCCTTCATGAGGGAAACTTCCTTTGCTGTGGATGGTGGCTAATTCAGAGACTTACAACTGACAAAGGCTGAGGATAAAACCTGTGAAGTGCTCAAGCATGGAACATGCAGCCTTTTTCCCAGACCCGGGGACCATTGCAGAAAGTGAGGCAGAGAGAATAGAATGCAAGAGCCAGACACTGGGGCAGAGTGCTAGAAAGAGAGGTCTTCTTGATAAGGCATGGCTGATCAAACTGTGAACTGATGAAGCTATGGTGACCTGCACAAGACCTGCACAAGCCTGGGCCAGTCAGCATCTCCTCCTGGGAGAAGGAACCATGCCACCCACCATCGCTGAGAAACCATGTAAAGTTAATCTGGTGGCTGGTGGCTGGTGGAAGGAGTGTCACTCTCTTCAGTGGTGCAATCACTGATGAACTGACTGATCCACTAAGCAAGATCCCACTCATGGTTACAACGTCAACCATAAGTAAATTCAGTGGGTCATGTGCACAAAAGGCCATGAAAGTTGGAGAAAGACTTGTTGAGAAGATGAGACAGGATGAGACATGAATGAAAATATCAAAGACCGGAAAATGGACCTAAACAGACTTATCTCCAGAGCTCATATGAAGAGCCAGCAGTGCTGTCAAAAGGCTCTGGGATTACTGGTTACTTGGAAATGCCCATGAAAACCACAATGAGATAAACACCACCTCTGCTAGGATGGCCATTTCTAATAGGTAACAAAGCAACATGTGTCCGTGAGAAAGTAGAAAAATTGGAACCTCTGTGCATTGCTGGTGGGAACGTAACTGTACATTGAGAAACAGATGGATAGTTCTCAAAAAATTAACCCTAGAACTACCATAAGCCCTAGCAATCCTTCCTCAATGTGTGCTCCAAGTCAGTAGAATGAACCCTTCACAGAGATGGCAGCACTCTTAGGATTCCCATAGTATTGTTCACAGGAACCATGTTATACAAAAAAAGAAAAATCAACCCTCTGAGAATGCATGAATAAAGAAGTACTATTAAATGGAGTATTATTATGTCTTATAAAAGACCTCACATACACAAAAATATGGAGTAAACTGGGCGGTCTTGAGCTAAGAGTAATAAGCTAAAGCATAGAAAGACAAATACTGTAAGACCTCTTAAATTCTGTATGCCTTTTAAAAGCATTGGGATATGTGTTTAAAATAAAATTAAATACACAGAGACAGAAGACAGAATACTGATTACCAAAAAGAGGTGAGTGAGTTTGGAGAGAAGTGACTCAAGGAGCGTAGGGCTGCAGCTACGGAGGGAAGGAAATTACATTATATTTTACACTGGAAAGCTGCTGACAGTAGAGTTCTAGTGTTGTTGCCAAACACACACACACACACACACACACACACACACACACACATCATGCACAAATACATAAAAACATACATACATACCCACTTTCTAGAAGGAACTTTGGTAATAAGGTATCCTAGATGTTTGTTACTTTGTTTGAATGTTATCATTTCATTAGGTGTACATATATCAAAACATCATGTTATATATACTCTAAACATATGATTAAAAAACTAATTAAAATAAAAAACCCTGTGATTCAATAAGGTAATTGAATGAGCAGAGAACTAAGTATCAAAGAAAAAAAGCTACAAGGTAAGCCTAGATGGCGTCAGGAAAGCTCAGCTCTGCAGAGACCCTCCAGTTTGAGAGGAAGCATGGAGGACTTCAGCACTGAAAGCTTCCAATCTTGTGTTTGGGTCACCACACTTGCTCCTAATGAGGATTGGGCCACCACATTTGCTCCTAATGAGGATTGGGCCACCACATTTGCTCCTAATGAGGACTGGGCCACCACACTTGCTCCTAATGAGGAATGGGAGCCAGGCATATCATAAAAGAGCATGAGAAAAACAGAACCTTCCCGAGGGTCAAGTTTGGTCAAGTTTCTATACCTCAAAATTAAATCATACTGTCTTCAATCTACTGGCCATGATGAGCTATCTTAGTGAATCAGAAAGTAAATGCAAGCAGTAGGCTTTGAAAGGAGACCAGGCCTGGTGTCAACACTGACATCTTGCACAGATAAGAATGGGGTCTCACCACATGTAATGCTCATCCATACTTAGAAAAACTGATAGCTTCTTGGTGTGTTTGACCCCAGAGACTACTACTCAAAACGTGACAGTGACAGCCAAAAGTGGCCAGGCACTGGTGGCACATACCTTTAATCCCAGCACTTGAGAGGCAGAAGCAGATAAATCTTTGAGTTCAAGGTCAGCCTGGTCTGCAGGGAGAGTTCCAGGACTCAGGGCTACACAGAGACACCCTGTCTCAAACACCAAAAACAAACAAAAACCCAAAGTAGACAGCACTCCTAAGATCCCTAGTCATTGTAATACATGGTCATTCATTCATAATCTCTCTCAGCAGAAACTCAGTCATGGCCTGGTATATGTAGGTACTGTAGATGCCAGAAATAGAGAAGGAAGGCAAAACCCAGAAATTTTGGTAGTTATTTAGTATATCTTAATATCAACAATTACTTTGAAAGGTAATCATGTGTGATGCTATGCTCACTGCTGTCCCCATGGGGAACATTACTGCCCAAAGGACACACTGATTCCACTTGCAGGATACACGGAACACCACTGTGTCACATCCACATCCTACACCTGTTTTTCAAGATGTGATCTGGGGACAGGCAAGACTGAGAGGGATTCTTTCAGAAACACAGAGGTGGGGCCTTACCCAGGACCCAGAATCTAACTGCTAAAACCTCACGAGCACACTGAAGGTGCAGAAATGCTGCTGGGACTTGGTTTATTTATAAGCTCAGTTGCTAGACAGATCACCCAGCAAGTGGCAAATCAGACACCTAAGGTTCTTTCTAAACTTCTGGTAGAGCCAGGGTCTGAGAACTTGACTGTGGTGACATTAAGAAGCAGTGGAACACTGCTGTGTCCATAAACATAGCCTAATTCTGGTTAGGCTCACAATATTTATTCTCTATGAACAGACTTGATCCTTATTAATACAGGAGTAAGGGTTCTCTACAGAGAGCCAATTTCTAGAAAAGAAAAGTAACTTGAAAGACACCCTCTAGCACAATTACCCAAGATCGGCGTCACATCTCTTATCTGACCCAGTACAGCATGGCAACACCACCAAAAGTCTAGAGGGGGCCCAGGTGCCCTTAACACACACCAGGTCATAAAGTTGGGGACAAACCTACAGATATCTTCAGCAATCTTTACCAACAGAACTTGGAGAAACTCAAACTGCGGATGTCAGAATAGATCTATTATTAGATACCCACGACCCATCATACCCCATTAAACTTTAATTCCCACTTTCAAAATCTAGACTGTGTTTTGAAACAAGGACATAATTTATTTAATATTCTTTATGTAAGAGAAAATATGTACTGTTCCCCATTTCCTCCAAAGAATGCAGGTGTCTGAGACCAGTAGAGCATTTGCTTGGGACCTGCATCTTCTAAGAAATTTAGGGAAACCAAATCGAAGTTCCAGGTTCCCGTTAACGGACTCTGCCTCTTCCATACACTTGAGTTATGTTGTCTACTGCTGTTACCTGGCTGCCGTAGGACACACCATTAACTTACATTTAAGAATCTGTGGCTTTCTTTCCCTCCTCTCTTTCCGCTACTGCCCCCTCTCTCCCTCTCAATTAAACCTCTTACATGTGGGGGGAGAAAAAGAATCTGTGACTGTAATTACTGATTGCATTTATACCTATCCTGACAACAGGTCAACCATACCTACTGTCCCAACCATAGTGAAGTAGGTAAAAGATGGAGCATCTGAACCATCCCACCCTTTGGGTACTAAACTTCTCAGCTTCAGCAACCAAAAGGGTTAACCTTCAAACGTGCAAAAGTCCTTAGTGTCTTTCCAAAAGAAATGGAATTCTGTGTGTGTGTGTGTCTATCTGTCTGTCTGTCTGTCTGTCTGTCTGTGTGGATAAATGCACCCCCAAATCTGTAGGCTTCCACGCTTTGCAGGTTAAATTCTCAACCACAAAATGTCTTTGTTTTTAAATTTAGGATCACAGTTCAATCAGTCTTTCCAAAGACTCACTGCAATTAGTCTTCTTTGTGGGCCTGTCTTTCAAGCTGTAATCCAAAAGCTCATCCTAGGCAAACAAAGGTACAAGCTTCATTCAGATGAACTCTGACTGAAGTGGACAAAGGCAGGAATATGTGGCCCTCACTGTCCCCTCATCTTAGAGATTTCATATAGAAAACCAGCTATTTCCTCAAGAACAGACCAAACACCATAATAAAAGAAAAATAACCTAGTCTGAATAAATAAACAATAAATAATTCATAAAAAAAAATTAGTTCTACTAGAGATTTCTTCAGAAGGTAAAAACAAAACTAGGTACCAGCAACCTGAGTCTTAGAGCAGAGAGAGAGAGAGAGAATTAAAATCAGACCATTTATTGGGCTGAAGCAACAGAACACTGGAGCCCTGAATTGCTTCCTTCTGGAAAGCAAAGCATCCGTTTCCCAAGAAAGATGTTTCTAGATTTTCAAATGTGTTACTACACTGTAGACTACACAATACCCCAGACTAAAACTGCATCAATGCTCGATGAAGAATTGCAGAACAAAAGCAGGTTGTCAGAAGCAGTGCTCTCTACTACCCTTGTACCCAAGGCAATGCCACAAGGCCACAAGTGCTTGGGGTACCCCATGCAAACTGAAGCTTAGACTGTATGGAACCTGCAGAAGGAAGGGGCTCTGGTCCACAGACATAGCTTAGCTAGAACACAATGCTCATTCCTTCTCCCCAAAACAATGGCCTCTCAATCACTTAGAAACATTTCATAGCGTGCTTCCTCAACCAAACGACCCTACTAGAAGTACACCATAGCTCCCAGTGAGTTAGTTCACTGTTTAAGAGGGAAACAGTTGAATAAAGCAAATCAATAGCTTCCGTGAGACAGCTGTCCTCTCAGGAAAAGGCTTCCTTCTAAGTGACTTTCACTGGAGACCAATGAAAGCTTTTAAGATACAAACAATGGAGAGGGGACAAAGCTACTACATTTTTTAAAGGCCTTAAAAATCCCCCATCAAACAGGCAATTTCCAGGAAAACTATACTGGGTCACAGAAAGACAGTGCTCCAAGGCAGGGAATAAACAAGGAAGGGACCACATGGAATTTGTTCCTGCCCTAGAGAATGCAATTTCACAATCCCTGTGTGACACAGGGATTCACAGAACTTCTTCTGTGGTATTTATTGATTAAAAAGATTAACCAAAGCTTGTTTTGAGATGTCAATAACAAACGAACACGATAAAAACCAGCAGCGAATTTGGTGGTCAAGATGCCTCTCTCAGCGATTACGGGGTCACGCTGCTACTTGCATGAGCTAAATGTCACATGACCTTGTTACAAACAGGAAACTCAGAGGTCATTTCTAGAGCAATTTCTAAGCCTGTTGTTTGCTATAACAGACCTAGAGCCTCTTAGTCGTGACCTGACCAATGAGAGGAGAGGTCAGAGCATCCCCATGAGGACCCCACTGAAGACAGAAAGGGGATCACTGCATCTCCAGCTCTGGTCTATGATCTTAGTCCTCAGGTGGCTGAGGTAGGTGGACTGCCTTGAATTTGATGCCAGCCTGAACTACAGCCTGAGACTCTTTCAAAACAAAAGAGTAAGTCCTTCCTAGGAGACGTGGCATAACAGGCCATCCTTTCTTCACCATCCAACTGTCTGCCTACCTTCTGCCTTGTCAATAAGAAGATCCAAACTCTCCATGCAGAGGATTCCTCAAGCATGCTGCCCTACCACACAGGCTGCTGTCTAGGGACTCAAGAAGAATTCCATAAGCATCTGGCCTTTGCTTTGACTTGTGATTTCAACGTCACAAAACATTTGCCTTGAAGGGGCATTGAGAGACCATTCAGGGACTCATTAGCACGTTTGTGTCCGGCAACAAACTAACGTTAACATTTATTTCTAAAAACAAAACAATTTACAAAGGCTATAATCATTCAGTGAAGCAATTGCTCGTCCAGTTTATAAACACAGTTTATAAACACGGGAAGCTGGAGTCTTCTAATGCCTAGCTTTCACTCCTGTCCTCTCTGTGAACTTGCAGCCAAAGCAGCCTTCGATGTGCCAAATACTCTTTGGGAGGAAATTACACAAAAAGCTTTAAAAAAATAATAACTTTTTTATTTTTGGGACAGGGCCTCACTGTGGAACTGAAGCTGGCTTTGAACCCACCATCCTCCCAGATGCCGGGAATGACGGGCACATGCCACCAGACCCAACACATTTTTGTTTGCCAGCATGCCTTGCAGCTATGCTTCCTGGCTCTCTTGAGAAACCTCCCTTTTGAAGTTCTCACTTTTGGTCTCTTTAAAAAACCCAGAACTGAGGCCAGGCAGTGGTGGTGCACACCTTTAATCCCACTTCGAAGAGAGAGGCAGATGGATTTCTGAGTTCAAGGCCAGCCTAGTCTACAGAGTGAGTTCCAGGATAGCCAAAGCTACACAGAGAAACCCTGTCTCAAAAAAACAAAACAAAACAAACAAACAAAAAAACAGAAGTAAAACGAGACCATGTTTTCTTTTAATCCTAGATGTGAGGATATGTGGTTGCTTCATAGCAGGTGACTACGATTTGCCTCATGCTCTAGCTGGGGTGTGGTTTTGTCAGCTGCAGATAGTTTCTGTGAGTGTGTGATGTTTGGAATTTGGGGGACTTTTCAGAGGTGCCAGAGCCCTGAGAAAAGGGGCTGATTGGCCAGTTGGTAGTCGGATCCTGTGGATTGCTGTTGGTTGTGGTTGGTCAAGTAGTGCATAGAGATGGGAAGAAGAAATCAGATATCCTGACAGCAAAGATCAAATGCACCAAGGAGCTAATCAGCAGCAGGAAGTAGGCTAACGATATTGTGGTCCACTTTCCCCTCATTCCTTTTTCCTCTCCTACCTTAGGGGTTAAATGGGTGGAAGAAAAGAGGGGTGGAAAAGGATGAAAGAAAAAAGAACCCACAAAGTAGCCAAAAGTCTAGCTGCACCAGAGACACAAAACATCAAGCAAATGTTGATAGACAGGTTGGGATTAAAACCAATATTCAAAACTGAATTTAAAAAAAAACATCTTAAAATTAACGTATATGTACTTTTATAAAAATGACCTTATATAACACAGCATCAAGGAAAAGTGAATATCCTTCCGGTCTCTCTGGGCTGGTGTCCTAAACAGACCTTGGGCACAAGCTCTGCAACCAGTCCCACAACACCCAGAGGAAGCTCCACTCCCAGGCGCTCTGACACTCTCAGGATCAGAGGTGAGGAGGACACAACATCTGTCCCAACACCTGGAGTAACTGGGACCTGTGGGACCAGGCACACAGGAACTCCACCAGCAGAGTAGCTTGGGTTCCTTCCAGGTTCTCTGGGCTGGTGTCCTGAGCAGACCTTGGGCCCAGGCTCCACATCCAGTCCCACAACACCCAGAGGAAGCTGCTATTCTCCCAGGTGCTCTAACAAGCCCAAGGTCACAGAGACAGCCTGACTCTGAGGAGTTCTGATACAACCAGGATCACAGGAAGGACTGACTCTAGTCAGAATTAGCAAGGGCAAGTAGCACTAGAGATAACCAGATGTCGAGGGGGCGAGGGGGGGGGGGTAAGCGTAAGAAAATAAACAACACAAGCCAAGGTCACTTGGCATCATCAGAACCCAATTCTCCCACCATAGACATAAATAAGAAAGACATAAATAGCACCCTCAAAGAAATACAGGAGAACACAGGTAAACAGCTAGAAGCCCTTCAAGAGGAAACACAGAAATCCCTTAAAGAACTACAGGAAAACACAATCAAACAGGTGAAGGAAATGAGCAAAACCATCCAGAATCTTAAAATGGAAATAGAAACAATAAAGAAAATCAGAAAGAGAGACAACCCTGGCCATACAAAACCTAGGAAAGAAATCAGGAGTCACAGATGCAAGCATCATCAACAAAATACAAGAGATAGAAGACAGAATCTCAGGGGTAGAAGACACCATAGAAAACATTGACACAACAGTCAAAGAAAATGCAAAAAGCAAAAAGCTCCTAACCCAAAACATCCAGGAAATCCAGGACGCAATGAGAAGACCAAACCTAAGGATAATAGGTATAGAAGAGAGTGAAGACTCCCAATGTAATGGGCCAGTAAATATCTTCAACAAAATTATAGAAGAAAACTTCCCTAACCTAAAGAAAGAGATGCCCATGAACATACAAGAAGCCTATAGAACTCCAAATAGACTGGACCAGAAAAGAAACTCCTCCCAATACATAATAATAAAAACACCAAATGCACTAAACAAAGAAAGAATTTTAAAAACAGTAAGGGAAAAAAGGCAAGTAACATATAAAGGCAGGCCTATCAGAATTACACCAGACTTCTCACCAGAGACTATGAAAGCTAGAAGATCCTGGGCTGATGTCATAAAGAACACAAATGCCAGCCCAGGCTACTATACCCAGCAAAACTCTCAATTACCATAGATGGAGAAAACAAGATATTCTATGACAAAACAAAATTTACACAATATCTTTCCACAAATCCAGCCCTCCAAAGGATAATAGATGGAAAATATCAACATAAGGAGAAAACTACACCCTAGAAGAAGCAAGAAAGTAAACTTTCAACAAATCCATACAAATCTAATTCCACCTCTTACAACAAAAACAACAGGAAGTGACAATTACTTTTTCTTAATATCTTAATATGAAAATTAATATTACCAACATATCCTAAGCTATTGAAACCCAAAAATAAGAGGAATTGGAAATTTGTTGATTGTCATCCAATGATCTCTCTATTTGGTAATTGGAGAAATAGGTCCAA